>APFE030018805.1:2511-19257 GCA_000404065.3 Pinus taeda
TCAAAAATTAAAAAATATAAAATATATATATATATTTTTAAAAAATCGCTCCCGGATTCGCTCCCAAACTGGGAGCTTTTGAAAATGGTCGCTCCCGCTTCTGCTCCCGCTCCCTGCTTCCGCTCCCCGCTTCCGCTCCCGCTCCCAAGTAACATTGATACTGAGCATTTGCCTGCTTTCAGGAAAATCTGTCGGCTGTTTCTCAGATGTGCCATGTCCAATCTTGCGCATGGTAGTACTTCTTCCTATTCGAAAATCAAGCTGCTTGTGGCCATCTAATGCATCAAATCACTTTCTCATTCTCTTTCTCTTGCATCTTTTCTTTGTGGCAGGTTGTATTACGGATGATGTGGAATATCCTGCTTCAAAACCCTCAGATGAAGTATGTAAGATATGCATGACATCTCTTTCTTCATTCTGAATCTGATCTGTCAAGAATGATGGATCAGTCTCACA
This sequence comes from Pinus taeda, assembly GCA_000404065.3. Lineage (NCBI taxonomy): Eukaryota > Viridiplantae > Streptophyta > Pinopsida > Pinales > Pinaceae > Pinus > Pinus taeda. The sequence continues at coordinate 2,968 of APFE030018805.1, forward strand.
GGTGTCATGAGTTATAACTTGATCTTTTATGATTGGTGGATCAAACATGTAAGCATCACCCTGATTCTTACTAATTTCCATTTTATCCGAGTCACCTTCAATTAGCCACTTTTTAATGGAACAAATAACCTCATAATAAGATGGAGCTTGCTGTAGCAGGTAGGGAGGCTTATGATTTGTTGACGTTTCCTTATTTCTTTCATCCTCTGACTAATGCTGAAGTTTCTGTACCTGTATGGTTATGGCATCCATCTGGGTAGATTGTTCATCCTTCATAGCACTGACTTCCTTGGCTTGGTTTTCCTCCATGGTCAATAATTTATTCTGAAAACATATCTGACTAGCTTCCATATTTTTTATTACTTTGTTGTTATCTTCTTTTATGGTCAACAAGCAATGTTGCACATAGTTTATCTCTTTCTCATGATTTGCTTGTATGATAGCTAACTGATTGTTATAATCGAATCTCATGATAGTCATTTCTTCATCCATAGTTGACAATCTGTTATGAATCGAACTTATTTCTTTTTGATAACCTGTTTCCATGGCAATCACGTGATTTGATTGATTAAATTCCATGAGCGTCATATTTTCCTCTAGGGCTAATAACTTGCTTTGCATAGAATTAATTTTCCTGTCATGATTGACTTTCATGGTTTCCAATTCCTTAGCATGCTAACTCTGCATGTTGGTCTTCATATCTTCCATATTCTGAGCACACTTTTCTACTACGCTGGCTACGTGATCAAAGTGCTTAATTTTCATGATTTCCAACTCCTCATCACGTTTTTCCAGTTGAGTGTCCAAAGTTCTCATATCCTTGACGTAATTAGTTATAATTTTTTCTTGATTAAGCTACATATTTTTTAGCAGTTGTGTTTGACTGAACTGCATGCCTTTAACCAATTGCTTTAGTTCTTCTATAACATGCTTATCATTCTCCCTTTCATTGTCGACACTGATTTGATAACTTGTTCCTGCTTTTCCACTATCATTGATTTGTCTTGCAATGGTACAAGTCGATGGCACATTTTGATATGGAGAATTGTCTTGAAATCTTTCCTTGATAGCTAGATCCTTTACAAGATCACTCTCATTCTGTTGCATAATTTTAGGGGCACAAGACGAGCTACCTTGATTACCATATCTATCTGTAAAAGCATTGATGATGTCTTGTAAAGAAGCGAAAGAATCTTCAAGACAGTTATTAAACCAATTCAAAGCATCACCCTCTGACGAAAAGGAAAATAGACGCATTTTGACATCTTCATGTTTATATTGTGGAGAACTACAATATTTGATTATTCTATGAGTAAACCTGCATAGATGCTTTCTAACAACGACTGAATCACCACCCAAGAACAAATGCAATTTATGAATGGCCTCTTCCGGTACATCATGGAGAAAATCAGTAAAATGAAACAGGGTAAACGAATCATCCATGATGACTTGCTTGAAGTGATAAGGAGGGACCAAATGGATGTTAGAGAGAGACCCCTGCTCAAGAATATCAAGGGATCAACAAGAAGCAAGCTTCTAGTAGAAATTCTTGTAAGAAATGAAAGAAGTGGAGTTGCCACTTGAACATGAATCTAGCTCTGGGATCCAAAAGGCAGGAAGAACTGGATATAAGGGAGGGCTTCTTGTCTGAGAAATAATAAATGAAAGAAGTGGAGTCGCGACCCAAACAAGAAACGAACCGAAATGTCCAGGTGTTAAAAGTGCAAATAAAACAATTAATGAGATGATGAAAAGATCAAATGACACTAGGAAATGTTGTGTCGCTTGACCGGCTAATGAATGGCGGAAATGATGAGATGATTAAAATGATGTTGAGGAAACCAAGGATAGAAAAACTCTATCCTCTGCAATGGTGCCAAAAAATGTTGCCGTTGCCAGCGAAAATGAGTGATAGAAAGATGAAAGATGATTGTCGAAGAGCCAAGGCCCAATAAATCAGTGCCAGGCAATGGTGCCAAAAAATGTTGGTGTTGTCGGTTAAAATGAATGAGATAAAGATGAAAGATGAATGTCGAAAAGCCAAGGCCTAATAAATCGATCCCCGGAAATGGTGCCAAAAGATGTTGTCATACAAAGTGTCTAGGCACCGCAACAATGCTTAGAGTAAGGGCTGTCACTCTTGATCCTTACTCACTCCATTTAGACTCTCTCCTAGGCAAGTCATGGGGGTAGTCCCTGAGGTAAATGGATGAGAAAGCCAGTGGAACATGGGCTCTAGGAGATTTTAATGATGAACAACTTGATGAATTTAAAGCAAGTCTCGGTCAATTATGACAGATGGGTTAAGATAAGACACAATTACAAGATATAAATGACTACAGACTAGTGCCTTTTATATTGAATTAACCATAGACTAAATAATAACAAGTTATCCAGGGAAAACTTATAGATGTGCCAAAGCGACGATCATGAACAATTAATGTAAATGCCCAAAACTTTAACATGCAAGAGATTCTAGATTTAAAATGATCTTCATTAACTGCCCAAATCTAGATTCAATTAACTTTCTCCAATTGTCAATATGATTTAAAACGTTTGTTGCACTTGACAAAGAAAAATCATGAAAATTTTAGATTTTGCTCTTAACACCAAAAACACCAAGAAATTTAATTTAGCAATTCAATCGTTGCTTAGGCAAAATATTAAGTAAAACAAATCATTGGGTTAATAAATCGAATTTTAATGGGCCATAGGCCACATTAAAAAATTTTAATGGGCCATAGGCCACATTAAAAAATTTTAATGTTTAAGCGCAAATCCCTTAATTCATTTTAAATCCTTAATCACAAATTTTTAAAATCTTTTTAGAATTTTTAGAATTTTTTAATATTTTAATGTTTTTTGGATTTTTTTAGAAAATTTAATTTTTTTATTTATTTTCAAAATCAAAATGAAATAATAAAAAATAAAATAAAGTGAACTGAAATGAAATCCAAATATTAAGAAATAAAAACCAAAGCAAAATCAAATCTCAAATAAAATAAAAAAATGAAAAAGTATTTTAACCTTAACCCCCTAATCCATATACATAAAAAAAAGGAAATGAAACCTAATGCAATGTATGTAAATGAAATAAAATCTAAGTCACCTGACACGGGGATTCGGGACACGTAGGATTCGAGATTCGTGGTGTCGGATTCGGACACGCTGACCCCCCGGAACAGGACACGTTATATATATTTTATTAAAAATATATATATATAATATTATAATATATATTATTAAAATTAGATATTATCATATTTCTTACACAAATGTTAAATTAATGATAAAAATTTATTGATTTCAAACATAGATCTTAATCTATAGCTATTAGCATGCATAGTACATACAAAAAAACCATGTTGCTATAGCAGCAAACTGTGGCATTCCTCAAGATCCATGCCTTAAGCAGCTGAAAGACCTTCATAAGAAAATCGAGTTTACTATGTCCAATCATTAGCAAAAATGATCTTGAAAACCTTGCAAGTTGCATGTAAATAGTTCTAAAACCTTGCCTGACAGAATCCTTCCAGATGTTGGATTGTTGACTCTGGTTATACTCATATTGTTAGGGAGGTTTCACTGTTTACTACCCATTGAAGTATTGCTGGAATTATTGTGGTATCACTGTAAGAATGAAATGCTAATCCTGGCTGCTGTCCTACAACAGGCATTCGAACAAAACTGAGTATTCTATTGCCTAATTGGATGTGCGGACCTATAGAAAATTCTGAGAAAAATAGTGACCTTATTTGTGATGTTTCTGAGCTTTGAAGAGGTCCTCCTGATATGATAAACTGTGACGGTTATTTCACTTAGATCATCGTTAAAGAAGGGTACCTAAAGTCCAACAAATTGTTTCAATGATCTTTTTCTGAGATTGGATAAAGTTTGAATAATACCTTCAGGCTTCGTCTCATTTCTGCTCTACTTAAATATCAATGGTATTTTCTATAGAAAAACAATGCGGGAGTCTGTTACTCTGAAGCCGAAGTCTGTCCATTGTATAATACCGAGTTTAAAGGGGCTTCCACTGTAAAGAGGGCTCAGTTGCCACAGTGGCAGGATTTGTACCTTATGATCAAAATTGCACGCTTAATACATACTAATATCAAAGTTGCAAGCTTAATACATACTAAATTTCGAAAGTAGCCTACCACATTATGCCTATCTCTTGCAGTCCCTTATGCTATTTCATTAACTAGATCACACAGGCCCAGGAAGCACATTTCGATGTGTTCTGGAATTTTGACTAACAGAAAGAAATCCCATCTAAAACAAGGACGAGGAATGGGCACGCGTACATAATTTAACAGGGTCAATAATTATAGATAGTTTGTTCAAAGAGTAAATATATTAAATGCTTTGGCAAACAGCTTGATGTCTTCAAGATGCGTTATCGGAATAGGAAATCCATTGCGTTTCATCGCATAATCAACATGCGTTATCGGATAACTGTAACTTAGCCCTTTCTGCGTTTCATCGGATAACTGAAGTCCGCATGGTTTTTTGCGTTTCATAGCATAAACAGCAATGGATTGTAGTGATGGCTCTGGTAGGTGCATCGACGACGTGCGTCTGCTCTCTCTCTCAGCGGACTTCAGTGCTCACTACTCAGTGTGCTCTCACATAAAGTTATGAACTCCGCCCGCAAACCCCCGACTTTTAACCCGCGCAGACGGACTGGTTAACCAAAAAACCCAGCCACGATTCGGATTTTCACTGGATTCGTTCCAAAAAACCCAGACACGATTCGCAATTTCGGGACACGATCTGACACGAAGTGGGGAAAAAGGACACGACGTGTCAGAAAAAAAGGACACGAATCCGTACCGAATCGTGTCGGATTCGACGGATTCGGGATTCGTGCCCCCTGTAGAGCGAATCTGGTATCTTAGAATAAAATATTGAATGCTTTACAATCTGGACTAACCCTAACTTATAAATAAAAAATCGAAGTGTGCTTGTTGTTGTGTATGCAGGTTAGCGGAGCAATGAGGAGTTCAACAACAGGGAAGACTGTGAGGGCTTGGATGGAGTAGCTGAAGGTTGGACAACAGATTGGGAGGCTGACAGGAGAGAACGAGGGGAGAAGGGACTACAATGAAGGCAATGGGCTCATGCAGGCCATGAAGAGGGAGCTGCAAAATGGAGCCATGGGAATAACACAACATAAAAGACTGCGTTTGAAGGAGCTAGATGACAATGTGTAGGTTTGCGTGGATGGATTGGGAGGGTAATGAACAATGGAAGTGGAGCAGAGATGTTCGCAGAAGGTAGGGCAGGGAGGAAGAGGTGAGACTGTAGCATGCAGAAAAAAGGTGCGATGGACTGGACCGAGGAAGAGTGATGGAGTTCTGAAGATGGAGGGAGCTACGTATAGAGGAGAGGGCGACGATGGAGGAAATGGGCAGGACAACATGGATTTGCAAATTGAAGGGCAACAGAGAAACTGGAGCAGGCAACATGAATGGTGATGGTTGAGAATGCAGAGTTTTTTGTTTTGCTTGTGATGCAGGTTCGACAACAGCATGGAAGGAGGAAAATGACTACGAGAATGCTGCAGTAGAAGGGTTTCTAAAAAAAATTCGAAATGCACAGTGAACCCCAAAAAACCAGGCAGCGAATCAAATAAACCAATCAGCAAAATGGTGGCCCAGAAATCCCTTAAAAAAATTCCAGACTAAAAAGTTTTAAATTTAAAACCCTGGACTGCGAAAATGTTTGAATACTATCCATGGAAAACGATTTTAATGAACCCTAGAGATCCAGATCTTATCCTCTAGGGCCTAGATTTAGACTCTATACAGATTTCTCCTTCAAATCTGTAGCGACAAGACAACAATAGAACAACCAAACGATATGTACAAAAACCCAGAAAAACCCTAGTCAGAAAACCAAAAATAATGACATATCTATGTACATTAATGGAAGATCTATCAGATCTAGGAAGTGTGAGTCCAACTCCGCTCCCAAATCTGATAGTCTAAGGCTTTTAACAACTAGATTTATCAATTTAGCACATAAAAATATTTAAATTTTTAAAGTTTAAAGGAGGTGCTGAGCTTGAAAGCCTTCATGCATCACCACTAAAAATATTATGATAAGCTTGGGATCAAATCAAGTTGGCTTCTTCAGAAAATACAAATCGGGAGTTGGTTGGTTTAATTGGAAACTTCCCTGAACGCCCGATGATCTAAAAATCAAGGTCTTCCTGCAAAAACTCAATCCAGCCATTAACATAGAGCGAGAAAACAATAATAAAACTTAGACAGATAGAGATACCTACTATTACATTCAGAATTTAGATTATCATTCAAACCCCAACGACTAAGCAAGATACCTATACTCAAATCACTCTTCAGAAGCTATTATCAATGGCTAAAAAATTTTATGCATGAAAGACGATACATTTTACAGTACTTCCATGAAGAGTAACAACAGCAAAAATTAACCCCAAAGTCTTTCTTTATTGTCCAAAAAAAAGATTACACGAGCTTTTAGCTTAGCACACGATCAAAAGATTGGATGGATCAACTGACAAATAACCTTTTATTTAAAGATAAATCTTCCAAATTTTAGTTCGAGTGATCATTCTCAAAGCAATCTTGACCGTTGACGAGAATTAAAATTTATTTTAATCTCATTTGTCGAAATATTAAATTCTTGAGGAAATTCAAAATTTTCAATTGAATGCATTTTAATTAACTCGAAAATAAAAATTTTGAGTTAATTTCCTCAAAAATTTGACTTTGACTTGACCCCCAGGGACTAAAGACTTAAAATTTAGCAAAATAATTAATTTACCTTAGTCCTGGGACCCTTTAAAATTTGAATTTTTAGGACCAACGAATATTGCATTTGGAAAATTGAAGTTTACCTAGGACCTAGAATTAATCAAATTTCTGGCTTATGATTTTAATTAATTTTTTGCCAGAAAATTTAATTAATTAACGTATGAGGGGGTAATTATTTTTCCAACTCTCAAGACACTTTATATCATAATTTTCATATCTTTTACATCACAAGGCGGAAAACCCATTTGAAATAGACCCTCACAGACTACCCATTCCTGCGACACTAATATAATCTAGTAGACCAAGCAGTTTGTAATAAAATAACCTAACCAAATAGTTTGGATTATTCCCAAATAACTTTTACGTAGACTCGATCTATAACTCTAGGACTCGCCTAAGATCCCAGTGACAAAATCCATTCCGACTATGGGGTAAGGCTGAAGGAAAACTCTGCTGACCATTCGAGAAAGGATCGGTTTGACAAAAAACTTTCTGGAATGTAGATCATCGCCAGAAAAGTAGGTTTACCTAGGCAATTACATACCTGACACAGATCTGCTGAGATTATTTACATCATATACATGCAGAATGGGTTTACATTGTAACATGATAATCAGGCTAATGGTGATAGCTGAATGGCACAGACACATCGATCAAGCGCTACCCCTTTTGCGAAAAAGTGGGGTGTACTGCTATGGGTCGTTGACACGTAGTGGTCAATAGGGTCTTTCTAGGGACAATTTTCCAAAAATAACTTTGTTGATGTGATTGATTTTTGTGCATATATTTGTTTTTGTATAATGGTGTAATATTTGCAGTAGAATTTATTTTAATATTTATTGAAGGGATTTCATAAATAACTTATTGGGAATAATAAGTAGGTGAAATAAATCAGTTGGTACAGTAATAGAATGTTTGTTTAGAAATTTTCACATGTTATGGGAGCAAAGTTTTTCCGACAAGAAAGGAAAATCAATTATGGGTCAAGAGCATGATGCAGAGTTATCCACTCAAGGAGACTCATGCAGATTTTCAGAAGAATGCACAAGAGACAAAAATTACGATTATTCTATGTTGGCTTCCGGATTGGAAGAAGTTGTTTGCGTAGCAAGCTTTGCCTCCTCAAAGGTTTGGTATATAGATAGTGGAACTTCCTGACATGTGACAAGGATCCGAAAATGTTTTTCAGATTATCAGGAAGAAAGAATGAATTTTCAAATCACCACGGGGAATAAGGCAAAAGTCTACTCCAGTAGGGAAAGGTACTATAGTTTTTCAAACGGAAACAGGAGAGCGGTTCCGAGCTACTAATGGGTTGCATGTGCCAGGACTGGGGATGAACTTACTTTTCATATCTCAACTTCAAAACAAGGGCTATGACGTTTTCTTCATTAAGGAGAATGTATACGTCAAACACTCGAGTTAGAAAAAGAAGGTCCAGATCGGAAACAAAAGTAACAGGTTGCACAAATTACAGCTAGAATCACCAATGGCACTGATAGGCAACAATGGAAACAAGGATTTGAATGAGCTGGCACAAAAGGATGGGACATTTGCACCATGGGGCTCTGAGAATTCTTAGAAAAACGATAACAGGAGTTCCAGATCTCAGGACTGAACGAGATGATGTATGCAGAGGGTGTGCTCTGGGCAAGTATGCCAAAGCAACGTTTCCAAGAAGTAACAATAGGGCCAAGAGTGTACTAGGATTGATACACTCAGACATCTGCAGACCGATGTCCACAAAATCTCTTAGTGATGCCGAATACTTTGTCACCTTCATCGATGACCATTCCAGGAAGACTTGGATCTACTTTCTGAAAACCAAAGATGAGGTTTTCAATCGATTCAATGAGTTTAAGTCTCAAGTGGAGAATCTGACAAGAAAGAAGATAAAAGTGTTGCACTCAAACAGTGGTGGAGAGTATGTTGACAAGGACTTCACCGATTTTTTGCACTAGGGAGGGCATCATAAGGGAATGGACAAGTCCCTAAAATTCAGAGCAGAATGGAGTAGCAGAAAGGGAGAACAGGACTATTGTGGAAGCAGTTAGGGCTGTGATATATATGCCAACATTACTGTGGGAAGAAGCATGCAACATGACAGTTTATGTCCAGAGTAGAACTCCTCATATGGCATTGGGCAAGATTACTCCAGAAAAGGTCTTTACTGGGAAGACACATGAAGTTAGTCATTTTAGGATATTTGGGAGTTTAGCATATTGCCGTATATTCGAGGAGAAGAGGAAGAAGTTAGATCAAACAACAGAGAATGGATATCTTGTGGGATATAGTGAGAATGCTAAGGCATATAGAATCTATCTTCTAGGGAGCAGGAAGGTAGTAGTTCGACGAGATGTAAAGTTCATGGAGGATAGAGCTTTCAGAAAATCTCGAGAAATGCCTTCCAAGGAACATTCAAAAGATGAGTCGTTGGTCAAACCACTTCAACCAGTAGAAGCTAGTACCAGAAATTCTCGTCCAGAATAGGAGGAATCACAGGAAGAGGAAGGGATGACAGATGTGCCTACTACCAGAGGAAGAACTAGCTGAGAACTCCGACAGATTCCGCGGGATGGAGAAGAATTCATTGGTGCACCCAGGAATAGTAAAAGGGAGCGAAAACAACTAGACATATACCAGGCCTTAGTAGCTCAGGCTGGGGAACCCTCTAGTTTTCAAGAGGCCATTTAGCATCAAGTATGGGTGGATGCGATGGTGGAGGAATACAACTCTATAATGGTGAATGATGTCTAGGAAGTGGTGTCTAGGTCTCAGGACATATCAGTGGCAGGTTTGAGATGGATTTACAAGATCAAATATGCTGTAGACGGCAATGTGGAGAAATACAAAGCTAGGTTTGTGGCTAGGGGGTATGCTTAGAAGGAAAGAATAGACTATGAAGAGATCTTCGCCCCAGTAGCCAGGTGTACATCTTATTAGAACCGTGATATCTCTTGCAACTCAGATGGGGTGCGAGATTCATCAGATGGATGTCAAGACGATATTCTTGAATGGGGTAATAGAAGAGGAAGTATACATTGAACAACTAGAAGGATTTGAGACACTTGAGAAGAAATCTCATATATGCAGATTAAAGAAAGCCTTGTATGGGCTTAAACATGCACCTAGAGCATGGTATGGTCGAATTGATGGTTACTTGTGGAAAATGGGGTTCGTCAAGAGAAATGTTGATAATATCGGTATCGGTAAAATATTGGCGAGGGTCCAGAAAACATCTTATCCGCAATATAAGCGAAAATATCGGCAAGCATAAAAAATGCATAATATATTCATTTTTTTTTCTTTCCAGATTTTTAAACATATAAAGCAATAACAACATGAAATAAACACATTGGCACATAAATATGAAGAAAGCATTAATATATATGATGTCAAATAGAAATGATACATCAAAGGTGATACCAAATCTTGTTGATCCCTAATAATTGTCCAATCAAGGACTCAAATGTGGAGAACCAATACAAAATAACATCACATATATAAAAGTATCTCATCATCATGAGTTATACGTAGCAAAACAAATAAACCTAGCAACTATCTATCTGAAATCAATGCCCTCTCCCCCTTTTGCGGGAAAACATGATGGGCTGTTTGCTAGGCCTGCCCCTAGTAGTAGAAGGCCCTAGTCCTGCCCCTACACGTAATGTCAAATAGTGAGTGCTAGGTATGGAGTTGTGCTCTCCAATATCTATAGCAGATGGTGTTGATGTTGATGCTCCCACAGTCTCCTCCTCCTCCTCCTCCTCCTCCTGCTCCTCCCCCTCCTCCTCCTCTTGCTGCCCCTGTTCGAATGGATCAACTGGCTCTAACCATGAAGGTGACTCCTCCAAGATGGGCTCCTCAGACTCCATACTCCACTGATACAATACATCAATATTGTCTAAGGAAATGGCATCTGGATCCATTGGTGCTTTTATTTGCTTCAGTCAAAGTCGAATATTGTAATGCACATACACTAAATCATTGAGGTGTGCGAACTCCAACCTGTAAGAGTGTCAAAAAAGCTAATGAGTCTTGAGTCTTGACACTTGAAGGTCATAAATTAAAAATTAAAAATTACAATAAGTGTAATTGCTCAATTGAAGGTTGGAGCTCAAAGTTATACCTGTTGCACTTTTTTGCGTCTATTTTCTCAAATACACTCCAATTGCGTGCACACCTTGAAGAGCTACATGTTTGACTCAAGATTCTTATGGCCAATTTCTGCAAATTTGGTGCCCTTGCACCATAGCTTCGCCACCAAATATCTACAACAAAATAAAGAAATAAAAATTTCAAAAACTTAAAACATAATTAAACTTTCAAATAAAAGTTACAATTGAATTTTAAAAATCTAGAATTATAAGTAAGGAAATTCTAAATTGAAAATTCTAATTTTTAATGAGTAATGACTTGTCACTTACATGGCATGAAGAGGGTTCTTTCCCTAATAGCATCATCAAGGCCAAATAGGCCAACATAATCCTGATAAAACTGTGTCTTGCAATTGATTTTGCTACGAAACTCAAGATCAGGTACCATCCTATGAATACAAGAATGGAGCCCTTCCATCACCTCACCATCAAAATCAAAGCCGTATTTGTATGAAAATGCGGGGTTGAGGAAGAGTGTTGCTGCATGAATGGGTCGATGAAGCATCCCTATCCATCGACTATTAATCACATCCCATAACATCATATGCTTTTCAATCCCAATAGGACCCTTGTCTGCATAATAAGAACGAATGGCCTCCTTGGCCCTATCCATGGCCTCATACAAATAAGCCATTGCAAGCTTCTCCCCATCTACCAATCTCAGAACCTTTACTATATGTTCACTAACTGAGCATGCTCCTTCTACTCCCTGCCAAAACATGTCAGAGTACACCATTTTTGCAATGGCTCTCCCGTCCTATCTCCTACTGTATCTACAATCACGCCACTCATTAGAAACAAACATTTGCTTCAACTTGAATTGGCATCAAAGCAAAGAATGAAGAGTAATAAAGTTTGTGGCAAAACGTGTGATTGCAAGACGCCGCAACTCCTTGTTTCTAGTGAACCTCCTCATGAGAATAAGAACAAAAGCATGGTTATAAATAAACTTGGGGACACTCCTAGCCATGTGAACCACCTCCTTCATGAAGGAGAGTTTCCCCATATTTTCAAGCGATAAATTGATACAATGTGTTGCACACGGAGTCTAGAACAATGTGCGATGTCTCTCCATAAGCATCTTGCTGGAAGACACATAATTAGCTGCATTGTCTGTTATGACTTGCACCACATTCTACACACTAATCTCCCGAATGAACCCATCTAACAACTCACATATCGTTGTTGCATCTTTGATATGTGTTGATGCATCCATTGATTTAATAACATGGTACCTTTAGGACAATGTGCCAAGAAATTTAGAAGGGTCCTACCCTTCCTATCTGTCCAACCATCAGACACCACTGTACATCCAGAAACTTCCCATGTTTTTTTCAACTCCGCCAATCTAGAGTTGATGTCCTGCTTTTCTACTTGAAGAATTGGCCCCCACAACTCCTCATATGTAGCACTTTTGTACCCTGGGCCCACAACAACAATAACATCACACGTTGGCTACCAAAATGGATTGGTTTTGGTGATGCTAAGAGGTAAGTCGCTCCAGAAAAGACACATAACTATGACTCTATCTGCTTCTTGCGTCTCCTTTTTTTTAACAATTGATTTTATCCCAGGTTGTGCTCCATGTCCTGTTTTTGGAACAAAAAATGATGACTTCGCACTAGCAGTAGCAGGTGATGCTGTGGAGCCTCTCCCACTACCCCCAACATGAAAATTAGAAGAAGATAACCCGAAAGATCTACCTACACATTCAACCTTGTTTCTTTCTGCCTCTTACTTCTTTCTGTCTTTTTCATCAATTGTTTCAAGAGCTTTTTTTATCAGATCCGAACTAGAAACTGTACAAATCCCTACATCATGTCCAGTGAGTCTAGCCAGATGGTATTTCAATCGCGTAACCCCTCCTGTCATCCTGGTCCCACACAATTTGCATGATAGATATGCCTGATTTGTTCCACCATCAAGCTCCCCATACTCCCAAAATGGGTCCAAGGCTTTTGGCATATTTGAATTTTGTAGTGAGCTAACTCAAACCTAGGGCACCAAAAAAAATTGGAATTAATAAGTAATAACCACTTCATTTTACAAAATAAATTTTTTGCTACATTATTTGCAATGTGAATTTATGGAAAATCATAAATGACATTAAGAGGGTGCGTTTGGAAGTTAAAAAAAATGGAGTTTGTTGTCCAAATATGGAGAAAACCCTTGCATTTGCTCATGGGCATTAAAATCATAGAAAATGGAAGAAAAAAAAAACAAGCAAAAAGTTTGTAGGCGAAGAGGAAATCAAGATTAACCCTAAATCTATAAAAAAAATCATTAACATAGGGGTTTATTAGAACATACCTATTATGGAAGAATTGAAGATTGTCTTACTTTTTCAATCCGTGATCAACAACGAAAGCAAAATTAACTCTAAATCTATAAAAAAAAATCATTAACATAGGGGTTTATTAGAACATACCTGTTATGGAAGAAATGAAGACTGTCTCACTTCTTCAATCCTTGATCGACAAAATATTCATTGTTGGTGGCGATAATGGCTATTCAACCCTCGATTCCTCCTTGACAACAAGCACAATACTCTCCCCTTCCTTCTCCAACAATCAGAAAACAAGAATGAGGAAAAAAACGAATTTGGCCTTTTCTAGCTGCGGCATCGCATTTTTTCACCCGTTAGTGATATATTAGGTCGTAGCGCGATATTTTCCCAAAACATCGCCGATATTTCAGAAATATCGTGATATCTTCGAGTAGACAAAGGATGCATTTGAAAGTTAAAAAGAAAAATGGAGTTTGTTGTCCAAATATGGAGAAAACCCTTGCATTTGCTCATGGGCATGAAAATCATAGAACATGGAAAAGAAAACAAGCAAAATGTTTGTAGGCAAAGAGGCAAGAAAGAATAATCCTAAATCTATCAAAAAAATCATTAACATAGGGGTTTATTAGAACATACCTATTAATGGAAGAAATGAACATTGTCTCACTATTCTTCAATCTTTGATCAACAAAATATTCATTGTTGGTGGCGATAATGGCTATTCAACCCTCGATTCCTCTTTGACAACAAGTACAATACTCTTCCCTTCCTTCTCCAACAATCAGAAAACAAGATTGAGGAAACAAAAAATGAATTTGGCCTTTTCTATTTGCGGCATCTCATTATTTCACCTGCCTGACGATATATTAGGTCGTAGCGCGATATTTTCCCGAAATATCGCGATATTTTCGGGGAGACAAAATATCGCGATATTTCCTCAGCGATATTTTGTCTCCCCGAAAATATCACGATATTGCCTTCACTAGTTAAGAGTGATGCAGATCCCAATCTCTACTATCTGGTTGTAGAGAATGAGCTTCTAGTCCTACTATTATATGTGGATGATCTCTTCCTGATAGGATCATCCAGGCTCATCGAGGATTGCAAGAAAAATCTAGCCATAGAATTCGACGTGAAGGATTTTGGAAAGATGCATTATTTCCTGGGGTTGGAATTTTGGTAGCAGAAGGGTGAGATCTTCCTTGGGCAAGGGAGATATGCTACAGAAATCCTGAAGAGATTCAGGATGCAAAACTGTAGGCCTATGGCTACTCCAATGGTCACAAACTGGAAGAAAATTGATGCATTAGAAGACAAAGATGTTGATCCTACCTTGTACAGGCAACTCATAGGATCCCTGATGTATCTGGTCAATACAAGGCCAGACTTTTGTTATGCTGTCAACACCCTCAGTCAGTTCATGGTGGAACCTAAGAGGGCACATTGGGCATCAGCCAATCATGTTCTCAGGTATATACAAGTAACAATCGAGCATGGACTATTGTACACCAGAGGTAATGACATCAGGCTGAGTGGGTTCACTGACGCAGATTGGGTTGGAAGTTTAGTAGATCGGAAAAGTACCACTGGGTATTGTTTCAGCATTGGATTAGGGATGACTTCCTGATGCAATAGGAAACAAAAATCCGTAGCTTTGAGCTCACCAAAAGCAGGATACATCGCCGCTAGCACAACCTCGTGCAAAGCCATATGGCTTAGAAAATTGCTTGTGAACCTATTCAGTAGAAGGATGGAAGTGACGAAGATCATGTGTGATAATTAGAGTTGCATCAAGCTTTCTGAGAATCCAGTATTTTATGATCGGTTGAAGTAGATTGATATCAAGTGTCACATTGTCAGAGAATGCGTCCAATGAGAAGCAGTACAATTGAGCTACACTCCTACTAGAGAACAAGTGGCGGACATCCTCACCAAGGCTCTAGGAAGAACAATGTTTGTTCATTTCAAGGAAAAGGTGGGGATGGTTAAGAATCCATTTCAATAATGGATAAGTATCAGAAGTGGCAATGCAACAATTAGCAGTGGCAGTGCTATGGGCAGCATGTTGAGAGGGAGCTACAGTACAAATGTAGCAATGGCAGTGGTAGAGCCATGGGTAGCAGTACATGAAGCAACAATGCAATGGATGTAGGGCAGCAGGCCCAGCATCAGCATAGGTACCGGTGCTGAAGGATCAGTGTGATGTTCAGAGGTAGAGCATTACTAGAGCACATTCCTTGCTAAGAGGGAGAGTTGATTTGGGGTAGCATCAGATGTGCTCTAACCATGAAAATTGGTGGAGAGGCTAAGGCACATGAGATCTCCAAGACCCAGAAATTGTTTTGAGAAATTCCATCTGAATGAAGAGTTATTAAAATAATTAATATTTTTAATGGGTTCCTAAGTCTAAACTTAGGAAAATAAAAATATTAATGGATATTAATAAAGACAAGGATGAGAAGCTTCTAGCAGATAAGGATCAAGTCTGTTTTAATTTTAGCTGTTGATTAGGGACTTAATATCGACCGTTGATTCATCAACAAGAAAAGTATAAGAGAAGACTTGAGGGTCATTTGGAGACACACCAACAGATACTCAATATCCCAAAGAAAATTGATTCTCAGAGAGAAGGAGATCGATTTCATAGGGAGAGTTGTAGGGTGGAGGAAGAGGGGGGATGAGCAGCAGTCAGGGAGCTCAGAAGAAGTGACGCAGGGACTCTGAGAGACAACGCAGAGGGAGACACAGATTAGAGAGACGCAGAGAGGGACTAGGGCTACGTAGAACCACACAGAATGACGCAGTAGAGAAAGGAAGCTCTCAATGGTGTCAGAAAGTCTCAGAGAAAAGTCTCGTGTGTTTTCTCCCAGCGTCTATGTAATTTTTTCTGTAAAAGCAATTGTTGCTAAAGAATAATAAAACCCTCCTCTGCTGAACCGGTTTTCCCGCATTGGGTTTTTCCGGGGACAATTGTCCAAAAATAACTGTGTTGATGTGATTGATTCTTGTGCATATATTTGTTTTTGTATAATGGTGTGATATCTGC
>APFE030018805.1:20409-40651 GCA_000404065.3 Pinus taeda
TCATTAATGCTTTATGATTGCACATATATATATTAATAATTTTTAAATGTTTTTAATATATATATATATTCGCGTTTCGTTTCGCTTCCCCGTTTCGTTTCGCTTCCGCGTTTCCCCGTTTCGTGCAACTTAGTTTGCAGTAGAATTTATTTTAATATTTACTGAGGAGATTTCATAAATAGTTTATTGGGAATAATAAGTAGGTGAAATAAATCAATTGTTGCAAAAATAGAATTTATGTTTAGAATTTTTCACAAACACCACCCTGCATCTCCATGCTCCTTTATAGGCCCCTTCTCCTCGCTTCATAGCCCCACACACCATTGGATGCTATGGCCTAATGTTGGGTCTGTATGCATCAGACTGCATTCCTCTACATAACACTGGATGCTATGACATAACTTTGTGTAGTCCTATGTATCACTGCCCACTATCGTACCACCTTGTAACATACAGTATCCTGCATGGGCCAAAATATCCACCTCTCTGCTAGTATGCCCTCCATGATGTGGGCTACATCCCCCCATCTGCTCTAAAAGACCTGAGCGGCGCGACTCCCCACATGCTAATGAAAATGACACTACTGTGCCTATCCTCAATAGTTCCTGTGTCCCATATGCTAGTAAGAGAGCACTCTCTCCACATAATGCCTTGTCTGATAGTCTGTCAATGCCACCTCCTCCTACCAGCTCCTGCCAGAGTAAGCTAGTCACCTTGTGACTCTGCGCACCGTCAATATGCCGAGACAACTCATGAAATTTGTTTGCTCGCTTGTCAAACCATCTTGTCACTAGCGCTAACTGGGGCTCCGATGGAGATCTGAAAATTTGGGTGCGCTCAAGCATCAAATCCATCACATAGCTACTATCATCACCTACCATCTCTATGATGTGATGGAAAATCCCACCTGAATCCGAAAAATAGTTCGGCCCTCGATGTCCCTCTTGTAATCCATGGCCTTTGCTGACATGTGGTCATGGATGTATCCAATCGCCTAACCTACTCCATCGAGTACCAGCTTAGTACCTCTCACCATCCTATCCCAAAGGAGAGATCAAATGTGTAATCCTTTGTGGAAGGAACAAACCCTCCAAGCTAATGTGCTATCATGCTTAGCTCAATTTTGCTAACCTATCCACCCCCTCGGGTATGTTTAGACAACTTGGCCTCCCTTAATCCAACACATAAGGGTGGGTTGATAACGCTATAGACCCACCTAGTGGGCCTCTGAAGTGAATTGTGCTGAAAATCCAATGCGTAAGCTCTATGTTGCCCCTCCTTAATGGCTAGCCCAAGGGATGGCTGCACATCCTCCTCCATCAGGGGCTCGACATGAGCTTTCAACTGCTCCTCCATAGACAACCCAATATGCATGATATGCTCACTAGTCGGCTATAGGCGACGGTCCCTCATCAATGGTTAGCCCAAGGGATGGCTGCACATCCTCCTCCATCACAGGCTTAACATGAGCCTTCGACTGCTCCTCAATAGACAACCCAATATGCACGATATGCTCACTAGTAGGATGTAGGCAACTGTCGTTTGGCAACTCTGTCATAGATCTGGAGGCCTCTTTACCTCTCGGCTCCTAACAACAGTGGAGTTGTCTTCCAGCACCTCACCAACCTGTGGTGCATTGTTACCACCTGAGAACTCGGTCACAACCCCGAATACCTCATCAATTGATGACGCCTCATCAATGGGTGTATGCTCAACTATCTCATTGCCAACCATGGCCCCTTCAACTACTCTTTCATCTTTCTTCTTAATACTTCGCATCATCCATGCAAAATCCCACTGAAGCTCCATTGGTTTGTGCATACCCCTTAGTTCATAGAATTTGCAAAAAGAGAGGGACGCCTGAATGCCATGACCCAATGATTGGTATGCCCTCTAGTTTTCCCCCAATAACTCCACATCAGTTGTAATCATGTCCGGATTCCAAACTGAGGAATGAATCAACTTCTTCCCCACATCAATCATCATTTGTTGTATCCTCACCACCTCATTCTAGGTGACTACCATGTTGTTTGATTCTAATCTTTCCCATAGGTTGAGCCAAGATTATGGCTCTGATACTACTATAATGTTCCTAACCAGGAATGTAAGTGATATACAAAGCATGCAAACAATCTAGCAATCAGAAAAACGAAATATACATTAAGCACCCATGGAAACACTGGAATAGAGAATTGCTGAGCCATTTTATTACTTCTTCAGGAGCAAATACAATATTAAAATAGAATGGTGCACCTAGGCTTGTCTCAATAGACAAGCTTGACAAAACCTAGGTGAGAAAATGCTAAACTGAAGGTTGCTACAACTGCTGCACCAGACTGAATTGCGTTGCCTCAGAAAACTGATTTCTCTGCTGACTTCGAAGGGTTGGAATCACTACTTCCCATGCCCAAAAAATTATGAGATTTCAGCTCCTTGCTTCTTGGCCTAAACTCGGAAAAACCCATAACGGAATTGGCCAAATGTTGACCTTAGAATTTTGGCCCAAATTCCCATTTGCTCTTCTAGTTGTTGGTTGTGTTGGGACCCCTGTTTGACCCATTAGATTTGCCCAGAAAATTCTCTAAAATTAGGAGTGTGATCCTTGCCCAAAACCCAGAAAAACCCAGAAAGGGTTTCCCTTGGTTCCAACCCTCAAAAATTGACCCTTCATAGCTTGGTCCTCCTCTAATTTCGAATTTTGTTGCTGTGACTGATCCTGTCAATCTCTGCTCTCACAACTCCAGCAATCCTCCTCAAATGGCTCTCCAAGTGATCTCCTACTTCTCTTGGCCAGCTCCAACGCTACAATTCCTTCCTCCAACTCCCACGTGAGCCTAGTGATGAATCTTTGCGCAGACCCAGATAACTGTAAATCGGATTGCTGGGATGCTGGCTCCAAACTCGCAAGAAAGGTTGGCCCTTTTCCGCTCTCCCAATTCTCTAATTCTCCCGGCAAATGCTTGATCACTGATAGCTCCAAACTCCCCTTGTATATTCTCCAACTAGCCAGAAATACACACTCCTTGTTGTGGCTGAATGGTAGTGTTGTAACGCACTCTCGGAACTCCTGAAATACTTATGGAACTGCCTCCCTAGGGCGGGTACGGATGGTCCCCCGAAGTAGAGGTTGAATCTCCCGCTTTAGAGATTCGTGGCTAAACAGCCAGTTAACTCAGCTAAACAACAGAGTGAATAGTCAAGTAATTTTGATTGTGTTGACCACTACATGTCAACGACTCATAGCAGTACCCCCCATTTTTTTCGCAAAAGGGATAGCGCTTGATCAACGTGTCTGTGCCATTCGATTATCAGCATCAACCTGATCATGTTATTTTGTAAACCTCGTCTGCATGTGTAAATTGTAAATAATCCTAGCAGATATGTGTCGTATGTAATTGCCTAGGTAAACCTTATTTTCTAGTGATGATCTACGTTCCAGAAGGTTCTTTGTCTCATCGATCCATGATCGACAGAGTTTTCCTTTAGTCTAACCCCAAAGCTGGAATGGATTTTCTCATTAGAATCTTAGGGGAATCCTAGTGCTAGGTCGACTCTATGTAAAAGTAATTTGGAAATAATTCTAACTATTTGGTTAGGTTATTACAAATTGCTTGATCTGCTAGATTATATTTGTGTCGCAGAACTAAGTGGTCTATGAGGGTCTATGTGAAATGGGTTTCCCCCCTTGAGATGTAAAAATGTAAAAAATCATGATGTAAAGTGTGTTGAGGGATAAAAAATGTTTTATCCCCTCGTAAGTCCTAGGTCCTAGGTGTTTTTTTTCCAAAGGCTAAGTTCGAGGGTCCAATAAAAATAATAAAAAATTAAAAAATTTAAAAAAATTAAAAAATTAATAATAAAATATAAAATTAAAAAAAAAAAAAAAAAATAAAAAATAAAATAAATAAAATAAAATTTTTAAAAATAAAATAAAATAATATAAAATAATAATAAGTCAATGTTTTGAGGAAATAAATGCAAAATTTTAATTTTTAATATATTAAAATGCATTTAAAATTTCGACGGATGAGATTAAAAGAGATTTTGATCCTCATTGACTATCGAGATCACTTTGACATGGATCACTCGAACTATGTGAGTCTTATGCTAAAGAAAGCTCTCTTGTAGTCGTTTTTATGTGCAATAAAAAAAGACTTTGTGGTTGAAATCTTGATGGTGTTACTCTTTCGGAAATGTTGTAGGATGTTTTATTTTTGTGCATGATTTTAATTTCAGCGATTGATGATAGATTTATGAAGAGTGATTTTAAACACAGGTATCTTGTTTAATTACCAGGGTTTGAATGGTAGTTAAGTCTCTGGATATGATGGCAGGTATCTCCATTAGATCTGGATTTTAATATCGTTTTCTCCCTCTTTGTTAATGGTTGAAGTAAGCTGTGCAGGAAAATCTTGATTTTGAAGATTAACGGGCGTTTGGGGAAGTTCTCAGTTGAACCAGTCAACTCCCGAGAAAGCATTTTCTAAAGAGCCCAGCTAGTTTTGATCCTGGGCTTATCATTTGAATTTTCTTGTGAATGCATGAAGGGTTTTTTGAAGCATCTCATGTTAAATTTAAAATTATGAAAATATTTCTGTGGCACACTGACAAATCTGGCTATTTAGAGCCTTTAAATTGTGAATACTATAATTATTTAGCTGGTTTTAGGGTTTTTAGTTTTGTTTCTTCCACATTTTGTTTTTGGGTGTTCGTTTTTGTCATTACAGGTTGCAAATCTGAAGGTGAGATTCAATCTTGAAGCCAGATCTAGGCCCTGGAGGGAAAATTTCGAAATTTTTTAAGGATGTATGTTGTCCATCCACACGCAATCAACCATCACCTCAGTTATCCATCTACGACTCCTTCCATAGCGCTCAAAACCAACGTTTGGTAGGTGCATGATTTTGCAGTGAAGAGTTCTTTCTAGTATTTTCTGGCAAAAAGTATTGAGGGTTTTTCTTCAAATAAATTTGAAGCCATAGGTTTCGGCATTTTAATTAAGATTATTTGTCAGCTGCTTGGATTTTTTCGAATTTTTCTGTTCCTGGCGTTGAAAATTTCGATTTTTGTTGGGGGTTCCTAGAGATTTCAGATCCTCTTCTCCTGCATATCCCTTTTCTCCACCAAAACCATTCGCTCTCCCATAGCCATTGTTGTCAAACCCTTATGCCATAAGCTCCCTCCTCATTCCTCACCCCGCAGCATTCATATCCCTCGACCTACACATTTTTTGTTGCCCGTCGAGCTACCGTTGTTGCCATTCATTTACACGTAGCCCATCCATGCATCCACAAACTCCTTCACCTGCGTGCTGCTCGTCCTTATCCACATTCGTTCCAGCTCCCTTCTCCACGACCCTAGCTTGATTTGTTGCCATACCTGCAAATCCAATCCCTCTGCGTCTTCAACCGAGCCTCAAATCCATGCAGTAGTTTGTAACACCTTCACGCAATAGCTGCAAATGCATTGCTCACGTCCCATTCCTTAGCAACTCCCCTATCCATTTGATGCCTCCTGCGTGAGCATATCCCTCCCCCATCTGCAGTCTTAACCTAACTTGCGGCCTCCTCTCCATGTTGCTGTCTATCCTGCTCTTCTCACCGCACATCCACCTCTCCTTTGCTCCCTGCGTCGTCATTGTTTTCCAGCTGGTAGACCTGCGTACACAACAACGACAAAAACCATTCGATATTTTTCCTTATTCTACTTTGTATGAATTAGGGTTCGCGTATACATTTTTTTAGGTTTCATTAATTTTTTTAAGTTAGGTTAGATAACTCTTTTATTTAGTTTAATTTAGAATTTTATTTAAGCTTTGTTTAGTTTAGGATTTAGATAGATTTTCATTTTCGTTGTCTTCTAGTTAGGTTATATATATTATATATATATAGTTTATGACTTTATGTTTTGTGGAGATAGAAAGAAAAAATAAAATAAAATATAAAAAAGTCATAAAAGGGCATAAAAAAAGTTCCCTTTTTAAGCTTTTTTAGTCTTGTTTTAGTTTTAGAATTTAGTCTTCTTTTCATTGTGATATTGGTTTTATATTTTTAATCATTTAAAAAATAAAAATAAATAAATAATAAAAATATTAAAAAAAAAATTGAAAAAAAGACTAATTAAAAAATTGAAAATTCCTTCTGATGTCTTTTTTCTGTTGTGGGATTAATATTTGTCATTTTTTTATAGTTAAATGCGCTTAAGTTTTATCTAAAGATTAGCTATCTGAAAGTGATGAATCATTTTATGAACTGGTTAGCATTTGAATTTCATGGTTGAGTAATAAATTTTGATCTTTTAGAAATTTAATTGTTGGAACATTGTTAAAGCATTGTGCATTTACTGAATATCTTGCATCTGGTGAAATTAATCATTGCTTGGATTATTTGATGATAAATGATTGTTAGTTGTGGAATTACAAATTTCATATTTCTGCAGCAATTGATAAACAATTATTTAACCATTAACTTCATAAGGCACTGATCTTAAGCATTCAAAAGCAAATTAATTTTTAAGTGTCGCTAAGCTTTCAATCAAGTGCTTCACTACCTTGTTGTGTCTACTGAGTCAGCTGCTTCCCAGTTGGTTTTTTTTTATCACATAAGGTCTACCCCCCTTAGCTTAAGGAGACGACTTAAACGGAGAGATTGGGAATTAGGGTGACAACCCCCGGTCTGAGCGTTGTCACGGTGCTTAGACACTTTGCACGACAACAGATTGCAAGGTGTAAGAATGAATCCAAAATGAGAGATGCTCCCTCCTTATAACTCCTTGGGTCTCCCTAGCCTCATGTGGGCCCCTCCATCCACCTATTTGACTTTCCCTCCAATCTATTTGAATGGGCCAATTCGAACTCCCATGTGGGTGGCCACCACATTCCACTAGCAACCAAATAAAGTTGAATTGCCTCCTAAGTCCCTAAGTCAAAAATGATGGGTTCTCTTTCTTAGCCAAAATTGTGCAAAATTGTGTAGCAACACCCTGTTACAAATGTGTTTGAGAAGGGACATGATAGGTTTGTCTCGATGACTGCAAGGTCCTTCCATTTCAAAGGTTCATAACCATACAGAGCTTGAAATGGAGTCAGTTTTGCTGACGTGTGGTGAGTAGATTTGTACCACCATTCAGCGAGATGTAACCATTGGACCCACTTATTTTGTTTGTCTGTGGCATAACAACGTAGGTAGGCTTCTAAACATTTATTGACAACCTCTATTTGGCCATCTATTTGAGGATGGTAAGCCGAACTCATGTTGAGGTAGGTTCCTATATGATTGAAAAATTTCTTCCAAAAATTACCTTTAAATTTGGTGTGTCTATCACTCACAATGACCTTTGGAAATCCATGTAATTTGTAAACATTTTTGCAAAACATCTCAGCGATTTGTTTTGTTGAGTCTGATTTCCCCATTCCAATAGAGTGAGCATACTTGGTGAGTCTGTCGACTACTACAAGAATTTTATCCTTACCCTCAGACATAGTTAAACCTTCGATAAAATGCATTGATATTTCTTCCCATTTTTGATTCGGGATATTTAAAGGATGAAGTAGTCCAGGTGTCATAATATTTTCGTTTTTATTCCTTTGGCATTTATCCCATTCTTCTACATATTTCTGAATATTGTTACTCATTCCCTTCGAAAAGAATGATTGGCGTGCATTATAAGTAGGTTTTAAAGAACCCTATTTGTCCGGTTGTCAATGAATCATGTGACTCCTTGAGAATCTTGGCTTTAAACTTGGAATTTGAATTCATATAAATTCTTCCTTTGTACCATAGAATATCATTCTTCCATTCAAATTTTGAATTTTAGGGAAGGCTATTGATATGGCACTTGTTTCTGGATTTTTTGCATATTCACTTCAAATCTCATTAAGCCACTGCGGAACAACAACTGAAACTGCAAGTAATGACGGTTCTTCGTCTTTCCTAGACAGAGCATCTTCCACTACATTGTCCTTCCCCCTTTTATGTAATATCTCCATGTCAAAAGCAACAATTTTTTCAATCCAATTTTGCTGTTTTTCAGAAAGTGTTTTTTGTTGGAAGAGGTACTGGAGATTGTTATGGTTTGTTTGTATGGAGAACATAGTTCCCAAAAGATATTGCCTCCGCTTGGCTAATGCGTGCATAATAGTGAGCATTTCTTTGTTGTATGTAGATTTAATACGTTCTCGCTTATTCAATTTCCTGCTTTCAAGAGCTATTGGATGACCATCTTGCATGAACAGTGCTCCTATACCAAACCCTGAGGCATCACACTCAATTACAAATGGTTTTGAGAAGTCTGGAGTTGCCAATACAGGGGCTTTAGACATAACTTCTTTCAAGTCTTTAAAACACTTTTCTGCCTCATCATTCTATCGAAACGAGTTCTTCTTTAGAAGGTTTGTTAGTGGTGCGGTTATATGGGCATAGCTTTTAATAAATCTTCGATACTACCTAGTCAATCCCAGGAATCCTCTTAGCTTGGAGATATTAACTAGTTTGGGCCATTCTTTTGTAGCCTTGATCTTATTAGGATCTACTTTTACTCCTTCCTTGGATATTATATGTTCGAGATACTCTACTTCTTTGCTGAAAGTGCATTTGGACTTCTTCGCATAGAATTGATGCTCTTCTAATGTAGTAAGTGTTGAAGAATCTAGTGAAGTTAGGTGTAGTGTGATTCTTCTTGACGTGATAACAATTTGTGGAGTCTTTTTCAATTAATCTTGTTAGCTTAATCTTCTTCTTATTATTAATGCATGTGTGTTTACCTCATCAAACTGCTACCAAAAACATAAGAACAAGTACACAAGATATTGGAGCTCTACCAAGGCCAGAACCTCCCCTCTTGAGAGGAAAACCCTTTGGTAAATTTATCTTATTGAAGCTTCTTATTGATCAATGCCCAACCCTAGAACCTTAGCAAGAATATCCTCCAACCACAACTCAAGTCCTTCCTCCTTTCTGCACTTGTTTCCTAGCACTTCGTCCTCCTTCTTAGGGCACTCGACAACTGATGATAAGCCTTATTATGTGAGCTCTAGAAGTGATGTTTTATCCTTGATCCTTAGTACACATACGAAGACCTTTCTCTCTTGCCGAATCGAGCTCTTTATTGAGATATAATTACAGACTTGTTATTACAGTAGTGCAACCTTGTTTCCTCGCACGTGTGAGGGGATTTCTTTTGAGATTGACCTCTTCCTTCTTCGCTTGAGTGAGCTCCTTCTTCGCTTGAGTGAGAGGCCTTATAGGCCTAATTATCTAGCTCAAACTATGAAGTTTATGTGACTGTGATCGAGGGCTGCTATGATAGCAGGGAGACCCTCTCATTTTCTCACGTGTGACTGTATTTAGCCCTAGAACAGACTTCCAAGGCTCAATATTTCTTCCTCCTTCGCTACACTAGAGGCTCCTTTTCTTCGCTTTCTCTTCACCCTTAACTCATCTTCCTTGCTCACTGATTTCAGAGGAATGAATGCTTGACGTTGGAGGAGTGGACAACCTCTATATATAGGAATATGTCCCTCCTTTAGGCCGACTTGAAGGCTGCAAGTCGACTTGCTCTATTTATTTTGGGTTGCTTCTTTTTTGTGGTACCTTTGCTTGGAGGTGTCTTCTTTGACTCTAATACATAAGTATACCTAGTGTAACATGCCCTTAAGATCTTCAACATAATTCTTTAGACTCTTTGACTCACCTATAGCACTTTAACATGTGCTAGACCTATTTCAATGAGCAAGAAACTCATTGACATATATAATGAAAATAATATTTCTTTTGTTAAATAAATACAAATATCAAAAGTACATTTATGAAGACCAATCCTAGTTACATTTCCTTCAACACTCCCTCTTAACTAGGGAGGTATTCATACAACATTACAAGGTGTTTGGCTATGTTTCAATCTTGAAGAATTCACATAAGAGAAATCGGATTGGCAATCCCTCTGTTATAGCATCATAGGAACCAACATTGTTTCCACAACAAGTCCTTGACTGACAACTCTATCTCTCAATAGATCAGAGCACAATGTTGGCGAGACTAATGACGTATAGACACCTTAGTCATTGTCTCTCAAGGTACATACCCACCCGGGTGTTCACTGAGTATGAACTCCTAGGACTATTCTTATCTTGGGTTCCCAACCCTCAAAGAATATCGGTCCTCTTGCCTACTCTTGTCTTGGATGCCCTACACATTCTCAAAGAGTATCATATGCCAGATGATTACCCAACCCTCCCATTCTTTCTTCCTAAGTGAAGACAGTAATGTTGTGTCTATCTCTTCCTCTCAATTGAGCAAGACATGCCCAAGTATCCTCTGACAAGGTACTTGTCCAAGTTCCTTTGTAATTGTGAACTTGTTATAACTCCTTCTTAGCTAGCGACTTGTCCATTCATTAGCGACTTCTTCTTCGTGGGTCCTCCAGCTGTTTGATCTCCTTCTTTCCTTTGATGTCATGAAGTCTTTCTTCAAATTTCTTCTAGGTAGGGCACTATCCATCGATCACTTTCCTTCCTGGTTTGTCATATCATTGCTTCCTTTGTGGAAAGTGGCTTTCTTGTCATATATCAAGTTCTCTTGTCATCTGGCTACTCCTTTGTCATGTTGGCTATGCTTCGGACTACTCTTCACATGGATGCTTTGTTGTACTTGCTTGTTCCCATGCTTTGATATAGTAGCCCTTCATGACTTCATCCTGATATTGCTTCAACATTAAATGGTGCTTTTGCTGGATGGCTTCTTCATCATGACATCTTTGTAGATTAGAATCAATTATCTAAACCTTTCATATCTCCAAGGCCTTCACAGGTGTCAACGGTCCTTTGATTTTTTTTCTTCCTTTGTCAGAGTTGTCATGCCTTCTTTCAGGAGATGTCTTCAAAGTGTCTTTGTCAGATAGTGATTCTTTGTGATCATGGTGTTCTTCTCATGCTTGATCTCTTTTTTCATTTGTTTCTTCTTGGATAGATTGGTCAACCATCTTCTACTCCTTGTGGGAGCACTTCTTCATTGCTTGCTTCCTAAACTAGTCAACATTTCTTCTTGCTTCTTAGTCAGCAATGTTATACTCTTTCTGTGAGTATTTCCTTTCGTTGACCTTCATTGCATTGTAGTACATGCCTTCAAGCATGTCATTGGTGAAAGGGATTCTTTCATACTTGATCATGTCATAGAACTATTCCCATGACTCAATAATATACATATGATGACATGACTTAACTTTGATGCATACATACCTCATCTTGATTCTCCTTTGATCATCTTAGCTTCATTTGGTTGTCCTTGCTGTGGCCCTTCTTGCTTCATCTTAGCTTGCCTGCATATCATCCTTTTCTTGCATCCCATGAATGGGACTCCCAATGAGACATCTACTTTTGTTTATGAATCTTCTTTTGGAGATTCCACGAGGGGATCTTGAGGACCCTTACCCTGCAAATTTTTCTTTATTTTTGATGATGGAGGTCTTTTAAGATTCTTAATCATGATCTTTCATTGTGGATGAGGTCCTATACTAGGTATGCTCCTTCTACATGGATATCTTGAGCTATATCTACCATGCTTCTATATTTTAGAAGATATTTCTAACCATGCATGTTGTTCTATTTATAAATGCTCCATCTACATGAGTATTTTTAACTCTATGTACATCATGCTTCTAGATTCTAGAAGATGTTTTTAGCTATGCAATTTTATTCTATTCCTACATGCTCCTATACTAAAAACTTTGAAAGAAGACTTTAAGTAAACAAGTAGACTTAGTCATAGTAGAGATCCGAAGGATCTTCCTTCTTTTGGTTCTTTTCTTCTTCTTTCACTTCTTGAGTCATGTGAGCTTCTTCCTTCCTTCTTTTGTTGTTGTTGTCCTTCTTAAGTTTTGGACAATTCCTTTGTAGTGTCCATATTCTTAGCATTCAAAGCGTTAGATTTTGGACATATCTCTATTGTTTGTTATTCTTGGACCAAATTTGTCAAAATTTCCCTTTTTCTTGGCCATGGTTGCAAATGCTTGTTGCTTTGATCCCACATTCTCTTTTGCTTTGAGTCTTGTTTCCGCTATCTTGCATAGAGACTAGATTTCACTTAGTGGGGTGGCTTCCTTCTTGGCATATATGCTTGATGTGAAGTTGCCCCAATCCTCAGGTAATGCATTGAGTACTACGGTGGTCATTTCTTTGTCAGACATGACTTCTCCTAGCGCTTGATGTTGATCCCTCATCTCAGATATCTTCATGAAGTAGGGAGCTATTCCTTCCTTTGATATTTTCATCTTGGATAATTTATTTCTTAGAGATATTACTTCTCTAGCTGTGGTTACCGAGAATAGCTCTACTAGTTTCTCATAGGTTTCTTTTGATGTTTCAAGTTTGGAGACATAAGGAATGAGAGAGCCCTTGATAGATTCTATTAGAATCCTTTGAGCTCTTGTCTCATGCTTATTGTACTTGGCTAAGGCTTCAGTTTGTTCCTTAGCAGGAATAGTGATATTCCCTTTGATGTGTTCTAGAAGTTCATTCTCCTTGAGAAGTAATCAGTGCTCTTCTTCCATGCAAGAAAGTTACTAGTACCTACCAATTTGTTTCTTTCCTTGCAAAAAGACATTGATGTATAATTAGAAGGGGACATATACTTGATAGATTTTGAGATGTAGTGGACTTGCTTTCTCCTTGAAGACTTGATGGCTTGCCTTCCTTAGATCTTGATGTTCTTCAAATTGCTTTTTCCAAGTGGGCTTGCTTGATGATGAGGTTTACTTGATGACTTGTAGCTTGATGTAGGTCCTTTTTTGATTTGTTCTTCTTGTAGGTGCCTTTATACAAGGCTCTTCTTCTTGGCTTGATGCTTCAACTTTGTAGATGTCCTTCCTTGATGAGTGTTCTTGAGATGCCCTTTCCTTGATGTGTCACCTTCACTCTGATACCATGTTGAAGAATCTAGGGCAATTAGGTGTAGTGTGATTCTTCTTGAATTGACAACAAATTGTGGAGTCTTTTTCAATTTATCTTGTTAGCTTAATCTTCTTTTTCTTCTTCTTATTAATGCATCTGTTTTTACTTCATCAAACTACTACCAAAAACATAAGAACAAGAACACAAGATATTGGCTCTCTGCCAGGTCCAAAACCTCTTTTCTCTTGAGAGGAAAATCCTTTGGTAAATTTATCTTATTGAAGCTTCTTATTGATCAATTGCAAACCCTAGACCCTTGACAAGAATATCCTCCAAGCACAACTTAAGTCCTTCCTCCTTTCTGCACTTTGTTTCCTGACACTTCATTCTCCTTCCTCTTCCAATAATTGATGATAAACCTTGTTATGTGAGCTCTAGAAGAGATGTTTTATCCTTGATACTTAGTACACATACGGAGACCTTTCTCTCTTTCCCAATTGAGCTCTTTATTGAGATATAGTTATAGACTTGTTATTACAATAGTGCAGCCCTGTTTCTTCGCACGTGTGAGGGGATTTCTTGTGAGATTGACCTCTTCCTTCTTCACTTGAGTGAGAAGCCTGATAGGCCTAATTATCCAGCCCAAACAATGAAGTTTTTGTGATTGTGATAGAGGGCTGCTATGATAGCAGGGAGACCCTCTCCTTTTCGCACATGTGATTGTATTTAGCCCTAGAAAAGACTTCCAAGGCTCAATACTTCTTAATCCTTCTTCGTTGCACTAGAGGGTCCTTTTCTTCGCTTTCTCTTCACCCTTAACTCGTCTTCCTTGCTCGTTGATTATAGAGGAATGAATACTTCATGTTGGAGGAGTGGACAACCTCTATATATAAAGGTTTGTCCCTCCTTTAGGCCGATTTGAAGGCTGCAGACTGACTTGTTCTATTTATTTCGGATTGTTTCTTTTTTATGGTGCCTTTGCTTGGAGGCGACTTTGACTTTGGTTGGAGGTGTCTTCTTTGACTCTTATACATAAGTATACAAAGTGTAACATGCCCTTAAGGTCTTCAACATAATTCTTTTGACTCTTTGATGCACCTATGACACTTTAACATGTGCTAGACCTATTTCAATGAGCAAGAAACTCATTGACATATATAATAAAAATAATATTTCTTTTCTTGAATAAATACAAATATCAAAAGTACATTTATGAAGACCAAACATTCTTACATTTCCTTCAACAATAAGAACTTGCTCCAAATGTTGTAGGTGCTCCTTCCATGTTTTACTATAAATCAAAATGTCATCAAAGAACACTACCACAAACTTTCTTAGATATGGATGGAATAGCTCGTTCATCGTAGCTTGGAATGTTGCTAGTGCATTGGTTAACCCAAAAGGCATTACTTTAAACTCGTAATGGCCTTCATGTGTTTGGAACGCCGTTTTTGCTATGTCTTCCAACCTTGTCCTTATTTGGTAATACCCTGATCTTAAGTCCAATTTTGAGAAGTATTTAGCTCCATGTAGTTCATCCAACATTTCATCGATAAAAGGAATTGGAAACTTGTTTTTAATTTTTATTTTGTTTAGTCCTCGATAATCGACGCATAATCTTAACGATCCGTCTTTCTTCCGAACTAATACAAATGGAGCAACATACAGACTTTTACCTTTTGTGATGATGCCGCACTTTAAAAGATCTTGGACTAATCTCTCAATTTCAATTTTTTGATAATGTGGATATCGATATGGTTTGATGTTGATGGGATTTGATCATGCTTTGACTTCTATTGTATGCTTGATTTCTCTTTTAGGAGGCATCTTCATTGGAAGGCCTTGGAATACTCTTTCATGCTTTTGAATTAGCTTCTGGACTTTTGGTGCTTCTTTGCTAACCAAATTGGAAGTTAACATTTCTAATTGATGACATTGTACTACATAAGTTGGTGCTCCCTTGCAAATCATTCTCATCATCTGGGATGATGATACAATTTGATTCTCAGGTGGTTGGAATCCATATAACTTGTACTTCCATTCCCATTTTAAATTTTATAAATTTCTTTTGATAGTTGGCAGTGTAAGTTTGTAGGGTTTGTAGCCATTGGATACCTAAGACCACATCCACTCCTAATGGTAGAGTGTAGAACGGAGATTCTAGATTATAGTCTTGAATCTGCAATTTGACTTTATGGCATTTCCCTACCTTCTCAATTTTCTTACTGTCAGCTACCATAACCTTCATGTTGGGCATGGGAAATGTGAAAATGTTGAGTCTTTTTGCCATGGTTGAGTCCAAAAGATGTGGGTGCTACCGATATCGATCAGAACCATTACATTGTTCTTTTTTATATGTCATTTTAACTTTAATGTTTGGGGCTATGATATACCTGTCATGGCCAATAAAGACACTTGTGGAATATTTTTGTTATCTGGATCTGGAGAAAATTTTGAGGAGTCTTCAATTTCTTCTATGTTTGATTCTTCACTGTCTGAATCATTAGTGGCTTCACATTTATATAGGTTCTTGGTTTCTTTTTCTTTAACACATCTATGTTCAAGGTCCCATTTTTCGCAACAACATTTGCACTTGCCCTCTTTTATTCTTTGCATTTCCAAGTTAGTCTTTTCTCCTTCACAAAGATGTGGTGGAACATATTTTGTGTTATCCATGTTCGCAGTTTGGGAAAATCTTCGTCTCAAATATACTCTTTCAACTTTTGGCCGCTGCATCTTTTTGTGTTTCTTTTCAATGACTTTTGCCCTCTGTCTTGCTAATTTTATAGAAGTGATGTCATGAAGCTCAAGTTCAACTTGGATATGGGGTTTAAGTCTTGTAGTGTATGATTGAATGAGATAAGTTTTTGATAATCCAGGTACTCGTGTAGCTAAAGTTTCCCATTCTCGGGTGTGTTCATCCACATCTCCTTTTTGTTGCAGTCTGGGGAGTGCTGAGAGTAACTCTTCTTCCTTAACACCTTGAAACCTTTTAAAGAATGCATTTTTGAATTTCCTCCAACTGATAGCAAGTGTCCTCTTTTTCCACCACATATACCAATTATATGCTTTGCTTTCCATTTGCATGGATGCATCCTTGATCTTTTCGTCATCATTGTCAATACCATAAATCTCGAAATATTCTTCTGCTTTAATGAACCATGCAACACTTCACTTCTCATTACTGTCAAATTTGGAGAGTTAAAGTTTTTCTCTTGTTGATATGTCACAATTGTTGCAGTAAAGGGAGGATATTGATTTGCAAATTGCATATTTGATAATTGATTCCAAAGCTGCATATTTTGAAAATTTGTATTACTATTTTGTTGATGGGGTATGGACGATGTTTTTGGAGACTCGGGTTTCTCATGTGATTTTGACGAATTTGGAGAATTGAGGTGTTGAGTAGCTTCCTTATTGTAAGGTATTTGATCGGGTGTAGTCTTCATCTTGTCACAAATACAAGTCAACAATACCATTGCTTGATCCACCTTATTTGAAAGGACTCCCTGATCCTTTTTTTTTTTTTTGTATCCTAGAGTGCCTTCATTTTTTTGCCCAGTCTGGTCACCTTAGTCTCAAGGTCTAACAATCTTTTATTGAAATCGAGCATCGACATTGATGAAGTCATTACTCAAGTCTATGGTGGTGTAATATTTATCCAGGGTAACCTTTTCTTAATTTGATCCTACTAAATATTTTTTTTTAATTAATTAAATTAAATTATATATAATAAATTTTTTATATAATATAATTTGTTTTTTATAATACATATAATATTTTTTATTATTATATATATATATATAGATATATGATGATAATATTATATATATATAGTTATATATATAATAGTTAAGTTTTAATGAAGTTGTGAACATTGCGATCGGGATTAAATCAGCGAGGGGAAAAATCGGTAAAAATCGAGAAAAAATAGGCAAATAGAAAAATATTCATTTTTTTTTCAATTTTTTTAATATCTAAAGCATCTACAACATAAAATATATGCATTGACACATAAATATGATAAAAGAACTAATATATAAGATGTGTAATATCATTTTTAGTGCTACATCACAGTGCACACATAATAGTGAATCATGTCCTGAATAGTAAGTCCTGAGTCCCAACTCAGCCTCAAAATATCAACAAAAAATATAAAAATGTATCTCATAGTCATAATGTCATATACAATGAAATAAACCGAATAACTAATATTATTGATTTCCTCTGCCCCTCTTGCGAGAAACTGCAATAGCTTTTCCTTTAGATGTAGATGGTGGTGGAGTTGTCAGTGGACTCTGTTGTGCTCTAGAAGTTGAAGAACTAGGAGCTACAGGAGGTAGATCACGTGCTCCACTGGTGATAGGGGTAGGCTAGGTAGGTGGTGTCACTTCCTCCTCTTGTTGCTCCTATTCTTGCTCCTGCTCCTCTACCCCCTCCACTACCTCTTGCTCTAACCAATCAGCGACCGACTCCATGAGAAGCCTCTTGGCCTCAATCCTCCATGCAACCGTGGGATCAATCCCATCCAATGAGATGGCCTCCACATCAGGTGTCCTCTCAAGCTGCCTCACCCACAATCGAAGATTGTAGTAGACGTAGACCATGTCATTAAGTCACTGGGACTGCAATTTGTACAAGGGTCATAAATTAATAAATTATAAATTATAAAAAATGTTATTTAATGAATTCAAAAAATTAATTGGAAATTTGGAATATTTTAAGTTTAACTTGTTGCGCTTCTTGGTGTGTATTTTTTCAAATACACTCCATTTGCACTGGCATCCTGAGGAGCGATATGTTTGGCTGAAACTTGAAGGGAAAGCCTTTGCAGATTGGGTACTCTGCCACCATAGCTTCTCCACCATGCATCTACAACAAATAAGATAAACATAAGAAAAAAAAATCAAATTTGAAAGTTGAAGCAAAGTATGAAGTTATGAACTTGAAGAGACAATAAAATTTGAAACAAACTAAAACATACTTGGCATTTTAGTTTTCTTATCAGCCACAACCATGTCAAAGCTAAATGTGCCACCTACTATGCTGTATATCTCCATTTCTTTGGAGATTTTTTGCGTTCTGCTGGAGATGGCACCATTCTCTGAACACAAGTGAAGAATCCATCCATGACCTCAACATCAAATAAGAAACCACAGGAGTAAGCAAATGCGAGGTTCAGGTAGATCCCCATAGCATGAATGGGATGATGGCATATATTGTTCCATCATTCATCAATCACTTCCCATAGGATGAGTTGTTTCTTAAACCCCTCATCCCCCTTATCATGATAGTAGGTTCGAATGGATTCTTTGGCCTTATCCATGACCTCATATAAGTAGCCCATTACGGACTTGTCTCCATCAACTAATCGAAGAACCTTTACCAAAGGTTCAGTAATGCTGCACTGTTAAAATTGGCAACCAGGGAAAAACTTCATGTGGGTCATCTTATTCATGGCTGATAATATTTTTACTAGATTCCTCTCATCGAGAGGTGTAGGATTGATATAAAGATGATCCGATTCCGATAAGTATTCATGGAGATATGAATTTATTTTGATTATGGAATTATTATCAAGCCGACCTACAACTCATGTAGGCTCAGAAGCCCAACAATCGCATCTATTCGAATATCAACAGTTGTGTATAAATACAGGGGGACTTTTCCTCATTTGGACACATTCATCTCATCACATCTCTCTCTCTCTCTACTACGCAGAAAAGAGTCTCTTCTCTACTGCACAGAAAAGGGTCTCCCTCTCACACATTTGAGGTCAGAAGCTGCTGAACCTAAGGCTGTAACTGCAGAGCCAAAGTTTGACTAGCGTTGACCATCAGATCTCCTCCTTAGAACTGTGTTGTAGGCTCATTTGGATCTTCTCTGAAAGACGCAACTTTTGGTGGTGGAATCAAGTCAATCTGACGAAAGGTTTGCAAGATATCGACTGCCCTAGTTTGAAGGAAGCTGCTAAAACTGAAGCTGCAACTGCAAAAGTGAAGTTTAACCTGCGTGGACTAGAATATCTCCTCATCTGAACTGCACTGTAGGTTCATCTAGATCTCCTCTGAAAGCTGCAACTTTTGGTGGTGGAATCAAGTCAATCCGATGGATGGTTTGCAAGATATCGATTGCCCTAGTTTGAAGGAAGCTACAACTGCAGAAGTGAAGTTTGACCTACATGGACTAGAAGATCTCCTCATCTGAACTGTGTTGTAGGTTCATCTGAGCCTCCTCTGGAAACCGCAACTTTTGGTGGTGGAATCATGCCGATCCGACAGTCGGTTTGTGAGATATCGTCTGCCCTAGTTTGATGATAAAGCCACTAATGCTGCTGATCTAGGGTTTGCTACTGTTGATACAAATCAGATTTATTTTACTATTTCTCTTTGCTGAATTATTGAAGATAAAAGAAGAGTTGATCAAAGGGTTTCCCCACACATTGTGGGGTTTGTCCCTCGTTAGTTGCCACATCTTGTGTATCTTGTCTTGGCTTGTTTTCTGTCGATTGTTTAATGTTCTATCTGCACTTTACTTTATGTACATGTGATTGCTAATCTATGGAATATAATAAGAAAAAGAAGTAAATTGTTATAAGCATAGAACATACCATAACTTAACATGGTATCAGAGCTGAGGTGAAGACAAAGCCCAAGCAAGAGCAAGAGAAATCACCAAAGAAAAGATTGGCAAGGCTATCCTGAAAGAACTATGGGGTCCTCAACACTCTTTTCTGCCGAAGACAAGCTCCTTCAGAAAACTGACTATCATGGATGGAAGATGTTTGTCGATCTAACCCTAGAAGATCAAGGAGTGCTGGACCATGTAAGAGGCAATATTGTTGAGCCTCCATCAAATGCATCCACTGCAGCTTGGAACAAATGGAAAAATGGAGAAGTCAAAACAAAGAAGATCATCTGGGACTCTATCGACAAGCATTTGGTGGCCTACATCTCTGAACTGGACACCTCCGAGGAAATCTACGATAGACTGGTGAGTATATTTAAAGTTAATGATGCAAATCAAGTTTTGTTTCTTAGAAATAAACTGAGGGAAATCAAGAAGGGTAAAGATGAGAGTATGGAAGCATACTTCTTAAGAATAACCGAGATCAAGAACGATCTCCTATCTATTAGGGAGGCTATTACTGATAGGGAAATGGCACTCACGACTCTTGGAGGATTACCATCCGAATGGTACGTCTTCAGGACTACTCTTCTGAACAATAATGTAATTCCTAGTTTCGAGGAACTAATGGCTAGATGCATTCAAGAAGAAACAAGGGAAGAAGAGCAAGAAATGCCCATGCCTAAAGGTCCTCCTGCTGCCTTTTCTTCTCATGCTAAGAAAAGAAATAAT
>APFE030018805.1:56836-67797 GCA_000404065.3 Pinus taeda
AAATTGGGTGCATTTGGAAAGAAAGGAATCTTCGTGGGCTATAGCGAAAATACTAAGGGCTATAGAATCTATGTGGCTGGTCAAAGGGAAGTCGAGATTAGTCATGATGTCACCTTTGACGAAAATATGGCTCTTAGCAAAGTAGACAATCTTCCTACTTTAAGGGGATTTAAAGAAGCTGACATGAGGGAACCGAAGGAAAAGGAAGATGAGACGATGCCCAATGTGGAAGAACCTATGGACCCTACTGATCCTCCTCTACAAGAGCCTTCCTCTTCTAGGAAGATGCCTTCATGGCTTAGGGGGACACTTGATGATGCCGAAGGACACAATTGCACCCAGAGGAACCTTTCGTGAAAGTAAGAAGCCGAACAAGTATCAGGGATACCTGACCATCATGAGCACGATCATCCAAAATGAGCCTTCATCATTCACAGATATTGTCAAGCATCAAGTATGGAAGGATGCTATGACCGAGGAGTATGAGTCCATCATGAAAAACGATGTTTGGGATGTGGTCCCCAGACCCTAGGACAAAGCAGTTGTCACTTCTAAATGGCTTTACAAGATAAAGCATGCAGTTGACGGAAGTGCAGAAAAGTATAAGGCTCATTTTGTCGCTCGTGGCTTCTCCTAGAAGGAAGGTATAGACTATGACGAGATATTTGCACTTGTTGCCCAATATACCACCATTCGCTCGATCATAGCCTTTGTTGCTTCGCAAGGATGGAACCTACATCAGATGGATATCAAGATTGCGTTCTTACATGGTTCGATCAAGGAGGAGGTCTATGTGGAGCAACTCGAAGGATTTGAGATTTATGATTGAGAATCTCATGTGTGCGGGTTGAAGAAGGCCCTCTATGGGCTAAAGCAAGCACCCCGAACTTGGTATGAGAGGATCGATAGCTACTTGATGAAGCTGGAATTCACTAGGAGTGAAGCCGACCCTAACCTTTACTTTAAAGTTATAGATGAGAAGCCTCTCATACTGGTGCTATATGTTGACGACCTCTTTCTAACGGTGCTCTCATTCACAAATATAAGAGGGAGCTGGCTTCTAAGTTCGAGATGAAAGACCTAGGACTTATGCACTACTTCCTAGGACTGGAAGTCTGGCAGAAACCATGGGAGATTTTCCTATCTCAAGGAAAATATGTGGTGAAAATATTAGAGAGATTCGGCATGGTGGACTGGAAGCCCATAACTACTCTGATCGAGCTTGACTTCAAGAAGTTAAGCGGTAGTGCTGCCGAACCTGTTTTGTGAAATGCTACCGAGTATCGTCAACTCGTCGAAGCATTGATGTTCTTGGTGAACTCCCATCCGGATATATGTTTTGCAGTCAACACATTGAGTCAACATATGGTTGAGCCTCGTCACTCACATTGGATTGGTGCCAAGAAAGATATCTTTATGGCACGATTACTCATGGGTTGAGATACACTGTCGGACATGTGAGGCTACTTGGATATACCGATGTTGACTGGGCAGGCAGTGTGGTGGACCGAAAGAGCACTTTAGGGTGTTGTTTCTCTTTGGGATCTGCCTCGATATCCTGGATGAGCAGGAAGCAAAAGTCGGTGGCTTTGAGCATCGTAAACGCAGAGTACATTGGTGCTAGTATGGCCTCCTGTGAGGCAGTCTGGTTATGAAAACTCTTCAGTGAGCTATTTGGATTTATATTGGATACCACCGTGATCTTGTGTGACAACCAGAGCGGGATTCTTTTATCAGAGAATCCCATTTTTCATGATCGCTCCAAGCATATTGATATCAAGTACCACTATATTCGAGATATGGTGCAGCGATGAGCAATAAGGCTCCAACATATCGGTACAGATGAACAGGTCGTCGACATTTTGACAAAGCCCCTGGGAAAGGTCAAATTCTTGACTTTCCGAGAACGACTTGGTGTCGTTCAGAGACCCTCTTATGAGGGTCAAGTATGATGTATTGAGCTCTGGGAGCTCCAGGGGGGCGTAGGGTACTTCTTGGAGCGACATGTGACCACAAGGCGACTCACCATCTCCTAGTGGTGCACTATGTACAGGGTAAAAGGTTCAACCTTCCCCTGTGACACCCTGTGGCGACTGTGGAACAAGATGATTAGTTCTCCTGTAGGCCAGGATGATTCGTTCTTTGTAGCGACTATGGAATAGGATGTTTAGTTCTCCTGTGGGCCAGGATGATTCGTTCTCCGTGGCGACTGTGGAACAAGATGATTAGTTCTCCTGTGGGACAGGATGATTCGTTCTCTTGTGGACAGGATGATTAGTTCTCCTGTCGAGGCATCCTACCCATGCAGTCTGGGACTCATGGGAAGTACCTCTCATCTGATCAATGAGCAAGGAAATGAGGTTAGGGACCATAGTAGTATTATCGATGGACGCATCATTGTATCTACCGCACCCCCTATGCTAGGATGACCTCCATTGATCTGTGATCAGTGAGAGTGGTACACATTCTGAGACTGACTTCGGGTCAGTGGAGGATGGTATGATACATCCTCGATCATTTCTTCTTCTTCATAGTTCGAGCGGAGCAGAGCAAAGCAAAGCAGAGCAGAGCAGAGCAGGGGTCAAGTTGTGCAGGGCAGTGCATTTGATGGATGGATAGTAGCGACAATCAGACGAATTGCAGATGGAGTTCTCCCTAGTTGAGAGGGAGTGTAAAAATTGGCAACTAGGGCCAAATTCCATGCGGGTCAGCTTATTTATGGCTGCTGATATTTTGCCTAGATTCCTCTCATCGAGAGGTGTAGGATTGATCTAAAGATCATCCAATTCTGACAAGTATTTATGGAGATATGAATTTATTTATAATTACTTAACAAATTGTCAAGGTCGGCCAGCAGCTAAGTGTGTGGCACACATGCCCAGCGTTTCATATAAATAGAAGAGAGGTTGAGTCATTTGGAACTCATTCATTCACTCATCTTCTCTCTCTCTTCTATGCATCAAAGGAGCCTCTCTCTCTCTCACACGTGTGGCTGGAAAAGAAGACGTAGTAGGGCAAGGCAGACACGGAAAGGATGCGGGAGCTGCAGGTCATCTCATTGGCTAGCGTTGACCATCTAGGAGTGCAGATTTGGTGTGGCTACCTCTCCTAGGTAGGCAGCAGATTTTGGCACAAAAACCGAGGTGATATGACCTCTTGTTTGACCGGTGTTGACTGCCCTAGTTTGGGACCACAAGTTGACTTCAGTCAACTACAGTTTGACTACATTTTTAGGACTGTTCAAGGGTTGTTTCTTCAAGCTGATCGAGGGTTAGCTGACCAGAAATTGACAAAACATATTGAAGGTCAATTTCCACTCGTTTGACCAATTTTGACTTTGCTAATCTAGGGTTTGCTGCTGCTGATATAAAATTACAAGATTTTGTACTATTTCTCTTTGCTGAACTATTGAAGATAAAAGACGATTTGATCAAAGGGTTTCCTCACATTGGGGTTTTGTCCCTGGCTAGCCGCCACATCTTGTGTCTCTTGTCTTGGCTTGTTTTCAATCAATCATTTAATGTTCTATCTGCACTTTACTTTATGTATATATGATTGCTAATCTGTGGGTAATAAGAAGAAAAATAAGTAAACTGCTCCAAGCATAGAACATACCATAATTTAACAATTCCAAGCAAAAATGATGGAAAAAACTAGGGCACAAGAAGAAATTAATTTTATAAATTTAACTATCAAGTTTTTGCATTTTTGACCAAAATAAACCCTCTCCACTATATGCAACAAAAATGAAAAAACAAAACACAATCAAATCCACTCAAAAAGCATTGAAAATAAATGGGTTATAGAAACCCAAGGAAAAACAAGACAAAAACAAAAAAAATGGCCAAATTTTATGCCCATACCTGGAAACCACGCTTTGTTGAAGAAACTTGGTCCAAACTTGAATTTTTCTTTCTTGGGATGCTAAATTCCTTCACTTTTCTCCTCTCTTGCCCTTGTAGATGACTTCTCCTCCTCCTCAGTTCTCACTCTTGCCCTCTGTCTGAAAAAAATGACAAAAAAACTCAAAATCGCACTTTAAAACTCATAGTTTCCTCCCGTCATGATTTTTACAACTGATTTTCTGAAAATAAAAAAATTGCCAAAAGACTCGGCAATTATATCGATGCGGCAAAAAAATCACGATTTAATCACGATGATCGTAACACTGGTTTTAATTCTATCAGCCACGAATTCCATTTGTCATTTGACCTGCGGCCACCAAGAAACAACGACATCTTTCCCCTTTGTCATTCGACCTCCAACTACCAAGAGACATGCAAGAGATTGCGATTGAAGTGACAACTTTTATGGAACAACGGCTGGACGCACACTGGAACAGTAGCTACGGATGACGAGGAACAGGGAACCAGGACAAAATGCTACAAAGGTGGAGGGTTTGGAACGCAGACGACTGTAGGAAAAGCGACAGTTGTTGATGTATGCGAGCAGCGACAGGGAAAGCAGTAGAGCAATGGATCGAAGGTGGAAGTGAAATGGTGACTCAACCTCTGCGGCAGTAGAGCAACTGAGAATCGTCTGCTCTAATACTAGATGAAGTAGATAAACTCATGAATTGACAGAACTTGAATATATATATATATATATATATGATTGAATGATGATACAATTGTGGGAGGCCTCTGGGTGAAATACTACCTCGGGTGCCTGTTGGTGAAAAGATCATGCCCTTTTGCCTAACTTAACTAATCATTACAAAGATAATTAATTTTTACATAACAAGGTGCCTAGATGGCCCCCCTTTTGGGGAAACAAATCCCTCACACTTGGGAAACATTTCCCCACATATTTCCTCCAATTTTCCCCAAAGGGGGATGTGAGGAAATGTTTCCTTAGGTGTCTAGCTGCCCTCGGAGCATTAGAAATGTGGGGGGTGCCTCCCCACCCTGGGAAACATATCCTTTTGGAATACTTGTTGCAAAAAATTGTAGTAGACAATATGGCAAAAAAGTAGACATTGGAAGGTTGGCTTGAAAGATATTAGAGAAGAAAGAGAGAAGACCACTTGAAAAATTGGTTGTGGAGATTGACAAAAATGTAGAAGACCAAGATGGGCCAAAACAAGTCTCGCATACCATCTGATAGGTGGACACATCAAAAGCAAGGAATTTGGAAATGTGATCTTCAAATTCGTTGTCATTGCATTTTATAATAACATATAGATCAAATAAAATCATGTCAAACTTGAAGATTGAAGATGAAATATATTTTCAGCTTTTTCTGAAACTAGGTTAAAACAAGTTAGACTAACAAATAGATTTTCTCACATAAACAATACCCAAACTAGCCTATTGCCAAAAGAACTGCTAAAAATAGATGGTATTTTTAATTCTCATGTACAATTTTTTCTAGAATCCTTTTTTTGATCATGCCATTGTATTTCCAACTGTGTAACTAGGAAATTGTTTTATGTGAAAACCGTTCTTGCCTAATTTGAATATTTCGACTCTTCTCTAATTGTTGTTAGTCCACAACCTGCTGAAGGGATAACAAATCTGACAAGGAAAAAGAATATTAACAAAATTTATTTCCAAGGAGTATTTGGGATAAGCAGTTGAAAAGATTCTTGTCAATGAGGTTCTGCAAGGGACGGTGAGTACCTGAAGGTCTCATTGGAGAATGATTAACGGAATGGAGCACTAATTTATTACTCGGTCTTTAAACATCTAAGAACAAGCATTATAGTTTGTGCTCTGTTCGTTGCAACAATGGTACAGTATGTTTAGCAGCAAGACGATTTTGATATAACATTTCCTGCATTATTTTACAGTCTTAAATGAATGAATGAAATTTTAACGTCCACGAGACTAGCTATAGTCTATGGCACCACTAGCTTCCCTTCTTTTTTCCTTTTGCAATTCAATCCTCTTATTATTCAAATTAATGATGAGCTGACCCAACCTTCTAACAGTGCCCTCATTGAAAAGACAATGCCAAGGAACCGAAGTTAACATGTTGTTGTAACTATCTCTGATGTCTCTGAAAGCATCACATTCCAAAATGAAATGTTTTTCCGATTCCATTGTCATAGATGTGAAAAAAGTACACACTCGCTCTTTCCAAGCTTCTTTAGTTCTTTTCCACCGACCTGTTTTGCACCGTAATTGATGCTAGTTTTTAATTGAGCAATAAGAATCTTTGCGCTCCATGGAATGCTAGCTCCAATGTACTCTTTTTGTTGGAGATTACACGTGGGGTTGAATTCTTGAACATAGTACTTCTTCTTTCTACCCAACTCTTTTCCCCATATATGCTTACGAAACTTCTCCATAACTCTTCAAATCCTTGCTATTTGTGGGACATGCATTGATGTAAATATCTCGTTTTTGCATCCATTTGTTGTTTTGTCTCATCCATTATTTCTTTTTCACTCATTCCTTCATTGAAGATAACTTTAGGCTATTTACCTTCTCCCATTTGCTCAATTCTTTGAAGATATCTTATGAGACGCACCATAGCAATTGCTTCGATGGAAATTGCTCCTGTTTCACTCAGCGTTATCTCATAAGAAACTGAATTTTCTATTTTAAACTTGTTCATGATCAAGCGTTTTTGGATTTTCTCAATTTGCTTCCATTTTGAGACAGGGATGTTGCTAACCCACAATTCACACCCATATAATATCACTGAATGAACTAGGAGCCCAAAAAGCACTTTAATTGTTTTCCAATCCCATAACTTTGCTTCCCTACATCTGTTTTGAAGAGCATATAATGCTTTCCACCCTCCTAAAATCCTTTTCTTTCTGCAGTGCTCCTAATTAAGCTTCTTGTTGAAAACAATCCCGAGGTACTTGTATTCCTTTACTTCTTCAAGAATGTTGCCTTCAAAGAAGAACGCATGCTGACTCTGCTTCTTTTTATGCTAGATTGAAAGACTTAATGTAGATGGTTTAGAGATTCCAATGCGAAGCTACCATACTATGATTATTCTGAAGTAAAATGATTATTACGAAGGACTTGCAAACATCAGGTGCTGAATCAATTTTGCACTTTTGGAAAGACACGAGATATAGAATTAGGTTTCATGGTGTGGTCATGTCCTAGAAGTTGTAACTTGCAAAAAAATAATAGTAAGTTTTAGCTTTTAGGTAACTCTGAAGATGATGGAAAAATTGTAACCATGAAAGGAGAGCAAAATAGGAACTACTTACTTATAGATCTTGTCCATGTTTAAGAGCAACACTAAGGGATTTTTTAATGTCTTGCATCAAATTATATTGTTTCGCATCTAACTGCTTTTGATGTCTCTGCGCAATCCTTTCCCGGAGACTATTCTGAGAAAGGTATGCTTTAGACAACGGCCTAGAAAAGCATTTTCCATGGACTGTTCTGAGAAAGGTATGCGTAGACAATGCCCTTGAAAATCATTCCCACAGCAAATGTAGCTGATTATTCCTAAGCCATTCTTGGTTTAACCAGTGGTTTGTTTGGTTGCTATCTCCTGGCGAGTGTTTATTTCCAAAGAACTTCCTGGTTGTTTCTGGCTAGTTATTTGTTGCTTATAGCTTTATCACTGATTTGGTCATGTTCTTTCTTTAAGAAAAATATACTGATGGGAAAAGCAGTCCACAGGAATTTGTTTCTTAGTAATATTATTTTTCTAAAACTTTATCCAGCCTGGAGAGACATTGAAGGAGTTTTTCTCACGCACCAACTTGTACTGGCAAATGGCTGCATATGAGCATACTCAACACACTGGAAAGGTGAGTCCACTTCAGTTAATTTTGGAATTTCATGTACATTTGGCATTGCTTCATCTATTTCTGCATATTCTGTAATTGCTTCTTAAGAATTTCACAGATGAAAATTTTCATGTTTGTGTTTTAATTCATGTATATCAAACCTTGAACATGACTAAGGTAATAGATTATTATCCTCTTCGTCTATCATTGATACATTGTGGCAGTAACCTCAGGATGAGCCTTACTCTCTTAATCAGAAATGTGGAATTATATATACCTCTTCCTTTTCTTCACCACTCTACCTTTTCTTAGTGACTTGTCACATGGATGGTCCTTCAGTATCCAACCATTTTTTGGTTTCCATGTTTGGCTTGGCAGGAACTGAGAAAAGATGGCTTTGACCTTGCAGAGAGTCGCTTCAAGGAACTAAAACCTGTACTTGATCAGGTGCTTTCTTTGTATATTTATGGAAAATCCTGCATTTATCTTTTCTGCATAGTATTTTAAAAGTTCCGAGCAGATTCAACTTGATATTAGTTTCCGGCTTATAAAATCCAATGCTTAGAGGCCTCCTTTCGTAACTGCTTTCTTATATCGGTTGTCATTGCACATGTGCCAAATGCTTGAGTCTTGTTTTTTTGTCATGCAGTTAGCTAAGCTAGAGGCAGAGCAAAAGACAGAAGAAGAAGAGGATGCAAAAA
Organism: Pinus taeda; assembly: GCA_000404065.3. Classification (NCBI taxonomy): domain Eukaryota; kingdom Viridiplantae; phylum Streptophyta; class Pinopsida; order Pinales; family Pinaceae; genus Pinus; species Pinus taeda. The sequence continues at coordinate 65,243 of APFE030018805.1, forward strand.
ACATGCTCAAGAAAAAAGGCAAAGAAAAGGCCAAACATTCAGTTTTACACAGGTAGCTTGGATCTGGTTTTGCCGCTTCAATATACATTCTGAGTTTTTTGTTACAAGTCAAAAGCTGAAAAGCATTTGGCCTCCAATTTTTGTTAGATCGTCCTTCTGTTCCCTTGTAACCTGAATTCATAGAGTCAAATGAATGTAGTTCTCAAGTATCTTCGGTTGATAATGTAAAAAAGAGGAATGCATATTTATAAATACTTTTATATATTGTGTCCCACCTAATTTTAAATGAAATGAGAAAGTTTTTTATTGAAATCTTTACCAAGGTGCCCCTACGGATCCTGCTTTGTAATTTTATATTTATTACACGCTATTGTAAAAATGCGTTGGAACAAATACAGCTTATAATTAATTTTCACGGGGTTTGAGTCTGTTTGGGTAGCAAGATGCGGAGCAAACCGAAACAGTTGGGCACTCCAAATTCAGAAATATGCTCATACGCATTATGCAATTGGTGATGTTGAGGAACTATTTTACATATGTTTTATGAGAGATTTTTTAAAAGAAAATTAGAAATGCGTCTGGTACACTCCAAGCATGTTGGAAGGCGATGGTCACTCGTATGCTCTTTTATTACTTGTGTAGCCGCACTTTTCAGATCAGTGCCACACTGGATTTCTTATATTCACACCAACAGGTGCCAACTTCTGAGTGATCAAATTATTGAACATTAAGATCCCAAAGACACACACATACAGTTTGCACGACTCTGGTATACATTTTTACTATAATAATAATAATTTAATTTCAATTTGGAGAAAAGCAAGATAGAGTATATTAAACGGTTAAATAATATAATAATAATCATTAAATAAAATATAATAATAATTTAATTTCAAGCTTGAGGTCTGTCCAGCCAACCAGCCAAATGGTATATGAAACTTTACTTTTTGTTTGCGGACAAAAATCTACGTCCACACAAGAGTTTAATTTAATTGTTCAAATTAAAGTGTATATATATGTGGGCTCGAAGGTATATAAATTTTTAATTATTACTTTTCCATAGATTTTCAACTATCTATCACGATAGACCACAATATATTATTATAGCATGCTAATACAATTTTAGTTTTATATCTCACCAACTGTGCATTTTTGTTATATCTTCTTTCTTCTATTTTTTGGTAAGTTTTAGGAATATATTTATATTACAAAGCGATTGAGATTACATTTCCCAAAATCATTTTTGTTATATTTTTTTGATCAGTTTTAAGAATATATTTATATTACACAGCAATTGAGATTACATTGATAGCTTTTGTTTCCCAAAATCTCCGTGGAACTAAACAACTATCTTGAAAAACCAGATTTCCATGATCCCTATCCCTAAATTGTTTAAAAAAAATAGCAAGCAAAACTGACCAACATTCAAACTACATAACCCATTGGTAAACTACATATCCCATTGGTAATTACATGCATGGTGTATACTGGGCATTCAAACAAAACAGTGTGCACATTTACCATATTGACACATAGTAAAGGTCATATAACTGTAAGAAAAGTTGACATATCGTTTGCAAAAAGGAGCCCATTGCGAGAGAAGACAATTATTATGATGACTGGAGAGAGATCATTGGAATTGCCTTGGGGTGGAACTTCGGCTAGTGCATGGATAAGAGCTGGGGTGTGAGGCTGCTAGTTTAATCCAGAGTCGAAGTCAGACATCGCGTTACATTCCACCCGCGTTAATTTAGAGACAATGTTGTCCAAATTGTACCTGATGTCCGGGAGGATCTTTTAATCTCTTCTCATCCTGCAAATAAAATAATTGATAGTGATCAACTAAATAATATCTCATATTAAAGCAAAATAATATTCGATTTACAGGCTTCACGGGTTATGGGATATTTATTAGTGGGACAGGCCACAAAGTTGATGAGTTGACAAAACGCTCTCGTAATGCCCCAATCATTTTATGACGTGGTCACTTTATCTATTTAGATGTCACGGTTTTTCAAAACTTAGTAATAATTGTCACTGACTAGACTTAAAATAACGCTTCTATTCAACTTACTAGATTGATAAAAAAAAAAATTCATTTCGCTTTTTAATACACAAGCTTTAGCTGTATGCCCTATTCTTTGATATATTAGTTCGCTATTTTAAGCACTAGTTACATTAGAATAAGTTTTGAAATTTTGACCATTTTGATGAATATAGAAATATGATAAATTTAATACATGTATAATGGAAAATCTAATGCTTTGAGAAGTGTTGTATATTGGATTTCAAGCCTCTGTGGTAGTTTTTTGTAAATTCATGTTCCGGATTATCCACAATTTTTAGTTCAGTCTGTCGACGTTTCGAACCCCAAAGGGGGTCCATCATCAGGACCATTCTGAAAGATAGAAAGAATAAATGAAGGAATGAAAGATGATGAGAGAAGGAGCACGGACCAGGATATAAATACATAAAAGAACCCTAAAATGAGAGCCGACACTCCTGCAATTATTATTATTTATTTATTTATTTTTATTTTTATTTTTTTTTTTTTT
>APFE030018805.1:68944-104824 GCA_000404065.3 Pinus taeda
TTTTTATTAATTTTATTAATTAATTAATTGAGTAATTAATTTATTAATCTAATTGTTAATTTATGAATGATTTATCAAGGTTAATAAGGTAATTTAAAATAAATTAAATATTAAAATAAAAATAAATTAAATAATAATAATTGCAGAAATGTAAAATCAGGTGTCGGCTCTCATTTTAGGGTTCTTTTATGTATTTATATCTTGGTCCGTGCTCCTTCTCTCATCATCTTTCATTCCTTCATTTATTCTTTCTATCTTTCAGAATGGTCCTGATGATGGACCCCCTTTGGGGTTCGAAACGTCGACAGACTGAACTAAAAACTGTGGATAATCCGGAACATGAATCTACAAAGTGTTGTATAGTTTAGTATATGAGAGATTTGTAAGTATAATACAAGAAAGTATGTAAATATTTTTATTTGTTTGTTCAATATGTTGAATTTATAAGATGTAAAAGATTTGTCAACATTTATATGTCAACTAATTTAAATAACAATAAAAGGTAAAAGTAATATAGAGTCCAGAAGTAGTTTCCGTAAGAGTGAATGAATGAATCATATTTTAACGTCTACGAGATTAGAAATAGCCTATGAGGCCACCAACCTCCCTGTTTTTCACCCTTTGCACTTCAATCATTTTCTTACTCGAATTGACCCATCCTTCTAACAGTGCCCTCAATGAAAAGACAATGCGAAGGCACTGATGCTAACATATTGCCATAATTGTCTCTGGTGTCTCTGAAACATCACATTCCAAAATGAAATATAAGTACACACTCGTTCTTCCCAAGCTTCTTTAAGTCTTTTCTACTATCTCGTTTTTCAGCAAAGTTGATGCGAGTTAGTTCTCAATTGAATAATTATTTGCTCTCCACAGAATGTTAGCTCCAATGTACTCTTTTTGTTGCATATCACAAGTGGGGTTGAATTCTTGAACATAGTGTTTTTTTCTACCCAACTCTTTTCCCCATATACACTTAGAGAACTTCTCCATAACAAAATTCTTTAACTTCTTGCTATTTGTGGGACAAGCATTAAGGTAAATATACCATTTTTACATTTTTTGTTGTTTTGTCTCATCTATGATTTCTTTATTTAACTCATGCCTTCATTGAAGATATCTTTAGGGCATTTACCTACATCCATTTGCTCAATTCTTTTTAGGCAGTTTATGAGATGCACCGTAATTTAAACGCAAAAAAATAATAAAATTCAAGTTTTTATATTGTAATCGTGTTAGTAGTTATAAGTTAAGATCTATTTTGCCTTATAAATTAAAATAATGATTTGTAAACATTTTAAAATTTATTTAATAAACACATGAAATTTTTAATACTTACAATAGAACAATATTTTTAACCATGGATATTCACATCCACTTTACCGTAGATATTATTAACTTGTAAATAGATTTTGTTGCAATAGCATGGACCAATATCATGGCTCATCAATAGCACATGCCCAAAACCTCTCTCTCATTTCACAATCAAAATATTTTATTTCAATTTAATTTAGTAACATTTTTTGAATTAAATCTAAAATAAAAAAGATTATAATTACTTTTGAGATATATATAAACCCTCTATCTATAAAATATAAGTAGTAGCTATAAATTAAGATCTATTTTACTATATAAATTAAAATAATAACTTTGTAACTATTTTCAAATTTCATTATTAATCTATCATAAAAAACTTAATACTTACATTATAACGATTTTAAACCATGGATGTTGTTTTGTTATGTTATGGTATTTATACATGTTGACTTTGGTCAAATTATATATATATAGACTCAGTTAATACAAAAATTAAAATTAAATATAATCAATAATTATTAATAATTAAACTAGCCTAAATTCATCTTAACTCTGGATATATCAAGCTCCAAGAGGGATCAAATTTTGAGGTGCAAACCTTTCGTCAAGAGGTTTGAAACTTGAGAGATTTTATCCCTCTATATGCTGGATAGATATGTAATTAAGATGGATCGAGGCTAGTACCTTTTCGGTATTTCAATATTCGGATATTAGGATATGTTAGATTAATATGATAATTATTAGCATAAACTTTGAAATTAAATAATCGGGAAACAACAATAGAATTCAAGTTTTAAAATCTATCATCCATTAAAAATTTGGTTTGAAAAGGGTGAATGTTATGGCTTGCGTTTAAGTTGAAACATCAAATAAAACATAGAAAAGAAGAGAGTGGACATATTAATCATGAATGTTTCGAAAAAAAAACATGGAAGGATTATTTTGATAGTGATTATATTTAAATTGAGAAAATATAGTTTTATTGTTGTGTACAATTTGTGACAAGGGTGTACAAAATACATTAACTTTTGTGTGCTAACCATAGATAATAATTAATTTTAGAGCTAGAAAGTCGAACCTTCAACTAACTTTGCCAATATCAATGCTATCTCATTTGTGAAGTAAATAACATAAAGTATGGTGGAAAGGAAATTACATAAACAAGAAGTTAAAAAAAAATGAAGATAATTCCATTACCAAATGAATGAGGCCAAAATAGCATTGATGAAGTGAGACTGATGAAAACAATGGGCTCCTTAGGATGGATCCTTGCCTTCCCTAGTGTGTAGATGACCCCCCTTGATGAGTAAGGTTTTTAGACAAGAAACACTCTCAAGAGGAAGAGGTCTTCAAGAATCTAGTGAATTTTCGACAAAATAAGCTTACAGGTGATTGTGCATGATTGATGAGTGACTCCGGGGAATTATTTATAGAGGAAATATTGGTTAAAAACTCTTAACATCATATTCAAATAGTTAAAGATGAATAAACAATATTGACACTATAAATTAGGGTTTGAAATGGTCTATATATAACTAACTTCCCATTTGGGCAAATTTAAACTAAAAACAATCAAAATTGGTTTTTCTGTAGCATAGTGGGACAACTCAGGGTATTATCCACATTCAAGTGCACTTATTAGGGGTAATATTTGTACTAGCACTTTTTGGTTAAATTTAGGGTCTAACTTAGTTGTCTTTAGTGGGTTAGAGGTCATCTTGTGATGGAAAGGGGTTGAAATGGAGGTTAAGCATGACATTAGTTATATATTTTAATTAGATTGCGAGAAATTTTCCAATTGAGCGTATTGCCCCTTGATGTGTGAGGTTAGGAGCAAAACATATGATCGAAATAACTACTCACAAATGAGGCAATGGAGAACGAATTGTGAACAAGAAGACATAAATGTGATGTGTGTGTGCAAGATCTCAATAGCGACAAAGTAAGCATGCCCAAGCTTGTTAAGATCTTGCATAACAATGATACAATAGTGTGTGTTAGGACAAAAATTGGTTAGGCCAATGAGACAAAATGGGTTCTTAATACAGTAAGGGAGTTGACCATGGCAAATAACTTCCAAGTATAATATAATGAGACAAGCAGTGATGTTTACATATGTCTAGATAAAAAAACTAGGTCTAACTTAGGAGCATAATGATTGCAATTGATTTGGATGGGTGGGAATTGATGTTCCCAAGGGGTGGGCCAGGGGAGAGAAGCAAATATAATGAAGGGAGTCTTGTTAAATGGGATGAGGAGCTTTGAATATATGAAATAAGCTACCAAGTGGGAAGCTCAAATTGAGGGCTTTGAGAATGAATGAATTGAGCCAATCAAATCGAAAGGAATGCAACTAAAGCTTAATCATTGATACATATATACAAATCTCAATGGTGTGCGAATGAACTAGAGTTGAGGACGTGAAATCCTACCAAGTTCAAGACTAAGGAAAATTCTCCCAACGTGTTTTGAGGTAACCGACAAGTGGGGCAATGGGACCAAGGTACATAAGACTAAATCCCAGAGTTGAGGCACTGAAGTGGACAAGGTGAAATCTTTGGACACCTAGGAATGTGAGGAACTCCAAAGGTCTAGTATCGAATGTACAATAATTATTTGGAATCAAGCGTTGAGGTGAGAACATGTGGGGAGCTAATTGAAAGGAATCTCCCTTTTGAGTGCTAATACAAATAACTCATGCTTATGAATTTGTGGTATTCCAAATTGAAATTTACAACTAATAATAGACACATGAACTAGGCTATGAAAAATATTATCATAAAGACACATGCACCATCAAAACACCAAGAAAATGGAAAAATAACCTGAGCCATTTCATTAAATTATAAACTGCAAGGAGTACATATAGTGAGGAATAAGTCCACCTGGGCTTGCATAAGCAATTTGAAGCAAACCCAAGGTGAGAAATATGCCTCAATGAGTAGAAGGTTCGTCCCCCAAACTACCTCTATGTTTCCCAGAAATTGTGCCACTGCTGGAATGGCCAGATTGACTTGAAATTGTTGTTGTAGCTTCCTCTTCATTTTCCCCACAGGACCCAGAAAATAATTTGCCCCAATCCTTCAAATTGGAAAACCCACAAAATGGAGCAAATTACCAACAATTGTTGATTGGAAAGAGACACTTGTTTGAGCCCACTAGAGTGCTCAAAAAAATCAGCCAAATTATTCTTGGCCCCTCCTCAATAAACCCTGAAATCCGAGAAAGGGTTGGGCCTAGTTCCAACCTTCCGAAATTGACGCCAAATAATGCTTCCCTAGCTGGATTTCACACCACCTATATCCTTGTTGCCAAAATGAGCTCCTAAATGTTGAGAATTACCCGCTAAATTCTCCCTTATACCTCTTGGAAAATCTTAGCCCGAACCACTGGATAACCCACCAACAATTGAGTGGCTCCACAAGGAGCTACGTAGAACCAATATAACACTGCCTCGGCATGTCTAGTGGAGAAATATTTTCGTCCAGATGACTAGACAATGATTCATCCTGATAAAATCCACCAAAGAGTAGCAAAATCCAAGGTAATTATGTCCCCAAAAGTCCGGAACAAATGTTGCTCTCAAGCTCCCTCTCCCGGGAAGTGCATATTTCACTTCTGCATCATGTATGCCTCCAAAACATTTCGATTTCACTTGTATAATACTTCTGGACCAACTCACAAGTGTGGAAATGTCTACCCTAGCATGGCACTCGAAGTCCACCGAAGTAGGAGTTGAGATTTCCCCGTGGAAATATCATGTGATGAACAACAATCTGTTGACCTAGCTAACAACTTGAGAAAACTATGGTTCAAATATCAAATTAGCGAAAGATCCCAATTGATGCCCTCACTCTTCTATTAATAATTGTTGGTCCCTCCTCTAAATATTTTGACCTCCCTTCAAAAATCTGATTTTTCCTCCAAGGGGTGTGTGTTCCCAGAGGGGTGGCCCCCACATTCCACCAATTGCATATTTTTTCCCTTTTTTCTCTAAATTGGGGCCTTCTCTTTACCCAGAATTCAAATCTTCCTTTGATTTCTCCATTCTCCAAAGTTGTGGGCCAAAATCTTCCCCGAATTGCAAAATTATAGAAACGAGAATTCTTCTTAAAAAATCAATTAATTTGGGGATATTACAGTCCTCCCAACCAAAAATTGCTTGTCCTCAAATAATGCCTGAAACATGTGCGCTCTCAATCAACTAACCCAAACAACCAATGCACGTAATATTGGAATCCTAACTGTACCACCCAGCCATCCCTAATCTCTTTCCTGTCCTTCCAAGACCCCAAGCCATCTTGATCAATGTGTGGCATCCCTCACTCCATTCATTGTCTAGCTCATCATAGGCACTAGAAGCCCTCTGCATACCGCCACTAAGTAGAGAATCATGGTGGTGTAGGATCTAGATCAACCCCTCATGAGACTGCTTTATCGAATAGTCCCTCTCGTGCACTTCAAGAGAGGACTCTTGATGATGCAATCCAATCCTGGTGGGATTGAACCCTTGTCTATGAGCTTCCCCTGATCTCTTCTTGTTGATCACCCTGTCATACCGGTGAAGCTCCCCATACCTTCAACGAATCACTAAAACCCAATGGAAGATTTAGATGACCTTCCCCTACAGAAACCGGCTCACCTCTACGAGTCGCTGAACTGTAAGCCTTGCTATGCCAAAATCCCCTGCCTGTCGTAGAAGGAACCTATCGTGTTGACATCGTGACACCTCAGTCATGCCCGACTGCTCAACACACTCATACCCGACCCTCCTCTCCGGTAATGCTTGACCAATATATCTATCACAATCGGCGCTATGACCAACCTGGCAGGGAACTATGCAATGCTCGAGTCCACCACTCCATGACTAGCCTCTCTGAGCAAAAACCTACCTCTCCATATGATTAAGCTCTCAGCGATCCAACATGTGTCAGCCTGGGAAATAATTAGGTCACTCTCCCTCATAACCCTACCCATTGAGAAGTGGAGTGATCCGCTTGGCACTTGGATCCATAAATCCCCCAACCATACTAGGAGCTCACAACTCCCACACCTCATGGGTTGTTGTTGCGTAACACTGCTACCTACTAGAGACCATCTAACCCTTACCTCTGATCCCTGTCTGTATCCCATAGGTTGTCCCCAAGTATCAAGAATCTGTCCCAAGCATGCTAGTCTTCCTTGTTCCTGCCAAACCACATAGTCATATCTACTATCCCAACTCTTGATGGAATGTTGGGATAGTACTCAGAGTCTGGACACCCTCCTGTAGATGAATTCTACCATCCATTGTCCCTCATGTTCATGTAGTGCCTCATACTGTCTCGCCGAAAGTGTATCATGCAACATCCTTGCAACCACCTCTCCCAGTGCGAGCCCAGGGGTGGAATGTATGCCACCTCGGAAATAAATGATGTGATCCCCAAACCAGTATCCATCAGCTCGTGCATCCATCAAATATCTCAACTAGAGATTCTGCTTCCCGCCCATGTCATGCGGTGTCCCATCCAACTACCAAGGCTGGGCCTCACATGTCCTACTTCCTGAACGAAGAGCATCGAGGGGCAGCAACCAAACGCACTACGAATGTAAGCAACACTAGAGGATGCTGGTTCGGTAGGTCCCTAAGGGTATGATCAAGAGTCTACGGGGATACTGAACAGTAATCCTATGGATGACCCTCTCTCTACCTTAGATCTGTTGAAAACCCCCTTGAAGACATGTCTTTGCTAAAAATGGTGTCCTTAGATGCTCAACAATATCCTCATCGATCCTAGGTGAGCTGCATCCAATGGTATGCCTAATGCCCCTATCCATAAGTCTCTTTGGAGGCAATGCTCCAAGAGCTCGTTGTGCCACATCATGTGCCACTACATACCACCAAGTATCACCACCCTCCTTGGCATGCCATTGTATTATGCAACTTGTCCCTGTATAGCATAGGATGCCCCCGACTATTGTTATACCATCTTGTATTGTCTTGTGTCTTGCTTGTGTCACTGCACCTGTCACTCCCTGCATGTACTCAATGTGATGTAAGACAATCCTACTCCACAACAAAATCCAACACACTACGACACACCACGATGCATCTTCAAGCCCATCTATAGACCACTGCTCAACATTAGATGCTCCTACACATCCTTCGATGTGATGGCCTAAAGCTATTCATATGCGTAGGCCCGCACCTAACCGACATCATCACCTCCACTATCACATCACCATACCCTTCGATGAATGGATCTCCCCTCCAAATCCTCCTTGAGGGATCCAAGAAGTGAATCTCCCTAGGTATTAGTAGCGATGCCACCACTGCTTTGCTCCTTTGTATCCTCTGTGCCCCACACAAATGTTAAGAATCCCCAACTCCATATGAAGCACTGTCTAGTGGCCTACCAATGCTATCTCCTCTGAAAACCTCCTGCCAAAGTACGCTAATCATCCCATGATTCCATATATAGCCATCATACCAAGACAACCCAAGGAGTTTGTCCATAAACTAGTTGGCCACTAGGGCTGACCGAAACTGCCCTAGAAAATGTGCCTGCTCAACCGCTAGATCAACTGTACCACCAAGGTTGTAGTCAATTGGCATATCTAGGAAATATTAGGTAGTCCCACTTGGATCCCAATGCCAATTTCGGCTTCTGGTATCCCCAGTGCCTGGAATCTCTTGTTGAGCTTCAACCTAGTCCACTGCCATCTCCATAGTCGACTCCACTAGGTACCAACTCAGAATCTCTCGCCATCCAACCCCAAGAGAGGGATCAAATTTACGAACTCTCGTACACAGAACAAGCTCCCCATCTTGTGAATGTTGCGCCTTATGCAGCTCATGTTGCCTCATCGTATCATCCTAGTCAACAAATAAAATATGTCGAGGTGACTTTGTCTCTCCCTCACTAATGTGTAGAGGCAAACTACTAGTGCTACCAGCCCCATCTATGTATGTTCGATGAGGGTTGCTCTGATGCTCTAATGTGTGCTCTAGTTGTACCATTAGGGAATCCAACCATTCCCCAACACGAGTCAATTTGGTCGCTGACTCAGCACAAAATGCTCTCGTGCCCTCCAACTCATTTTGCTATAGAATGGCCTCTCGTACTATCGCGACCTTCTCTCTCAATGCTCGAAGGCCGGCCTGGAACTAATGAAACTAACATGGGAATTTATCAGTTGTAACTTGGTCACATCTCTAGATACCTCAGCAATTGTTGACATCCAATCCATGGGTGGCATCTCCTCAACAGATGGTTGTATGGGTGTAGGCTCTATCCTTTTCACCAAGGTGTCAAATGGGGCTATCAAAGAGGTCTCTAACAATGGTGATTCCCGCTCCCCACCGGGTATATCGATGTTCTCCACACCATCCTGTGGGCCCTCAACATCATGCTCAACCTCCTCCTTAAGCTCTTGATATCTAAAGCCAACTCTCCACCTGCAAAAGCGCCCCTTGGTCTCACCCTCTAACTGCCCCTGGCCTGCCTGCTCCTTTTTAGGAGATCTTGTGTGTTGATTTTGTCGATGTTCCCCACATGATGTAGATGGCTCCACCCCCACAACTTGCACACCTATAGGGTCTCTGCTGTAAGGGTGAGGATGGGTTTGTTCTGTCGCCCTCCTCAACTAGGCTAACCTCTCATCGTCCCAACAGATTCCACCCCATAATTTCTGCATTATGAGTTTCCCTTGAGCCATGGGTTTGTCTACATTTTCACCCATCATTGTGCAGTAATACCCAAATCTCCCATGTTCTTGTTGGCTACCCACAACCGGGCCAAGATCAAGGCTCTGTTACCATTGTAGTATTCCAAATTGAAATTTACAACTAATAACATACACATGATCTAGGCCATAGTAAATAAAATCGCAAATACACGTGCACCATCAAAACACCAAGAAATTGGGCAAATAAGTTGAGCCATTTTATTAAATTATAAATTGCAAGGAGTACGTATGGCGAGGAACAAATGCACCTAGGCTTACATAAGCAAGTTGAAGAAAACCCAAGGTGAGAAATATGCCCCAATGAGTAGAAGTTTCAGCCCCCAAATTACCTCTGCGTTGCCCAAAAATTGTGCCACTACTGCTACCTGAAAATGGTTCAAATCCCCTGTTGGAATTACCAGATTGGCCCGAAATTTCTATTGTAGCTCCCTCTTAATTTTCCCCACAGGACCCAGAAAGGAATTGGTCCCAATCCTTCAAACCGAAAAAGCCACAAAATGGAGCAAATTACCAACAACTATTGTTTGGAAAGAGACACTTGTTTGAACCCACTAGAGTGGTTAGAAATTCAACCAAATTAATCTTGGCCTCTGCTCGATAAAATCTAAAACCCAAGAAAGGGTTGGGCCTAGTTCCAATGTTCCAATATTGACCCCAAATAGTGTGAGCTCCTTTAGCTGGGTTACGCACCACCTATATCCTTATTGCCAAAATGATCTCCCAAATGCTAACAATTATCCCCTAAATTCTCCCATTATATGTCCTAGAAAATCTTAGCCCAAACCACTAGATAACCCACCAACAACCGAGTGGCTCCACAAGGAGCTGCGAAGGCCCATTAAGATTTCCTCTGTGTGTGCATGAGAGAAAGATTTTCAGCCAAATGACTAGCCACTGATTCATCCCAGTAACCAAAAAGTAGCAAACGTCAAGGTAATTATGTCCCCAAATGTCCAGAAGCAGTGCTTCTATGAAGCTCCCTCTCCCGGGAACTGCGTATTTCCCTTTTGCGTCTAGTCTGTCCCCAGAACAGTTTGATTTCACTTGTATAATACTTCTTGGCCAGCTCACAAGTGTGGAAATCTCTCCCCTAGGGTGGCACTCGAAGTCCACCGAAGTAGGAGTTGAGATTTCCTCTTGGAAATCTCGTGTGTTTAACAACACTCTATTGACCCAACTAAAAACTTGAGCAAACTGTGGTTAAGATATCAAATTAGCAAAAGATCCCAATTGCTAACCTCACCCTTCTATTTATAATTGTCGCCTTCCCTTTCCTTGTGGGTCCCTCCTCCAAATATTTAGACCTCCCTTCACAAATTCGATTTTCCCTCCAAGGGGTGTGCAGTCCTTGAGGGATGGCCCCCACATTCCACCAACTCCATAATTTTTCCCTTATCTTTCTAAAGTGGGGCCTTCTATTTACCCAAAAACAAAATCTTCCTTTGATTTCTCCATTCTCCTAAGTTGTGGGCCAAAATATTCCCCCAACTGCAAAAATTACAAAAACAAAAATTATAATTAACAAAATCATTTAATTTGGGGACATTACGGAATTTGCTAGAATCAATTGGACCATTGAACCATTAAGTGTGTGAATCTCAATGGTGCAATAATTAGTTGGATTTGAGCACGTGAGAAAACAACCATGTCAAATGATAATTATGATTCTCCCTAATTTGTCCAAGGTCATCACAAATGATGAAAAGGGGCCAAAGGTACATTGTCCTCTAAGACAAACCCTTATAATATAGGTGCTAAAGTCAATAAGGGAAGGCTCGCCAGAGTTAAGGGACCAAGGAATCCTTGAAAGCTAATCAGGTAAAAGGTATAAGATGACTAATTGAATCTAACATCAAGAGATGATGGCACACTGAAAGAGGGATGAACTCACCATTTTCCTTGTTTGGAGCATCAAGGAAAAGTTGAACTAGCAACAACTAAAACCGTTTAATGAGGAATGGTCAATTGGTGGGCACAAAATTGTTTAAGGAAATATCAATAAACAAAGGGGATAAATCAAGGTGAAAAATCGAAAATATTGGATGGGAAAAGTTCATGGAGACAATGGTAAATTGCAACAATACTCAAGAGGAACTTAATAAACTCCATTAGACGCAATTATGACTCATCATAGATGCTTTAAATAAAGGACACAAAGGTAAGTTTCCATGAATGAAGCTAAGTGTTGAAGAAGCATAAAACCCTCCTTGTATTACCAAAAGGGTGCTAGGAGGTTGAGAAAGATCATCATGATGAGACAAGGGTCTAACCAAATAATCTAAGCATTGTGTTGAGATGCAATATTGAAATTGAATCTTGAGAGGGAGACCAAATGTGTTGATAAGGCGGAGAAAAGGAGATAGTGCCTCTAAAAACAACCATATGAATGTAATTATGGAAATTAAAATTAGAAATTGAAGTAATTAGGGGTAGGGAATGAGTGGTAATCTCCTTGAGGGCGATAAATGCAAGTACAAAAAATGAGGATTGTGACAAAATGGATGAAATTGAGGGCTTATGATGTGTGATGATCCAAAAAATACTAACCAATAATGTGGGAGTTCAGGGAGTAATGTTATCAACATGATGAGTAGAGATGCATAAGGCTCAACTCTAGGATGTAGACTATATGGAGTCTAAATCTGAAGGAAGATGCAATGGCATGGGCACCAAAATGAAACAAATGTTAATAAATAGGGAACCCATAGGGAGAAGGTTATATCATGCAGTAGAAGGTAAATGCAAAAGAGAGATGGGTGAAGCCATCTACCTGAGTAATGGTGGTCTTGTTACCGCTCAAACTAGCAAGGGACCTAAGGGGGATCCCTAAAGGGAAAATTCTAGGCCAAGGGAAAAAAATGGAGACTTAGCCCACTGTCACCTTAGCTAAGGCTCCCTTCTATTTACAAAATTTCATCGATTGGAGGAGACCCGATATGTATGGAGTCACCAATGAAGGATAAGTCAATGGATATGAGTAACCCAAATAAACCCTTTCCCAGAAGAGTTTGAAGGATGAAGCTTTCTTGCTTTCTAAACAAGGTACTATGTATTCTAGGGAAAGGAAGAGAGGATTTGAGGGCTAGGTTTATGGGATAAGACTTGTGAAGGAGTTCCCCAATCCCTAAAATCCTTGTTAGAATTCGTATCTCAGATGGTTCATGAAGAATGATCTTTCAAAGGAGTGGGACCACATGGGGCCAAGTGGACCTGGTCAAGGGTATGAGGAAAGTATGTGGAAAACAATGATATTCTTACCCTAGACAAGGTGGGGGAAAGGATCAAAGAAATAATTTCACTTAAAGATGTTGTTTTGACCCTATTAGGTATTGGCCTTGGGGATGGCAGGAAAATATTTGATCCCAGAGCTAGGGCTTGGCTTTTCTCCCAATTCCATCATCAAAATGGCTTCAAAATTGGAGGAAAGCTTGAGGAAAGGCCAACAAAGGAGACCCTAGGAGATCGAACTTTTTCGAGGGCTAGCTTGTTAGGAAATTGATGCCCTAGGTACCCCAACTTGGATAGATCTGGAAGGACATGAAAGGATATGATTTTTAGTGACCACCCTTGGTAGAACAATGCCTTAATCTTTGGGATAATGGAGTCTATGATGATATGAGTAAGATTTCTTAGTTCCCAGTCAAGGAGGCCTTAAGATCACTTCGCTAGCCTCTTAGGTCATGAAGAAGAAACATTGCAACTTTTACACTTTGATGTGCAAAGGAAATGGCTTATCAAGGTCAAATTATTTGATAGAATTACTCCTAGGAGATTTCTCTCATATTACATGGACCATACATTCAGAGATGTTATAATAAAGACAAATTCCACAATTTTAAGTAGTAAATGCATGCAACAATTAGCCCTAAAACAATAGAAATCCTAGTCCAATATATATGGCCAAAGTAAACACAAATAACATCAAAAAGCATGTACTTACATGTAACATAGTATATCCAACCATTCACAATTGACGACAGAGAAGCTCCAAGAGAAGATAGACCAATATCCACACAACAAAACTCAGCCATAAAGCTCCAATTCATCCTCTAGAAAATGTGTGAAAATCTCAAGAGAGATAAATGATTCAAACCAAAGTGATGATGAGAAAATGAGCTCATATCACTTGTATTTATACACAACTTAGGAGTTCGTATTAGCCTCCTTGGCCTACATAAGCCCCAAAAATAAAATTATGTTCTAATAATTCTACTTTTGGTGACAAGCCCACCAAACTAGCTCATAAATTAAAAAGTAAGCCTCTCAAGGGGTCAAATAATAATCTATGCATGTTTTAGGGTCGTATAGAAGGCATAATTAGGTTCATGGGTGCCACAATGAAGAATAGGACCCTCAAAAGCAATGGACAAGGGATTGGCCCCTTGTAATAACCTGTGGTGCTCCAAATGACATGTGGGGTCAAACAAGTGTCCTCATCGGTCTCCAAACAAATTGAATATTCCTATAGACTCATCTACAAGGGCTAGGATGATGGTGTAGTTGGTGCCACATCATCATGCAAGTCCTGGATCATTTACCAAGTGTATGGTGTAAATCTAGGGCCAACTTGGCATGATGGATCAGGTGCATCTTCCTCGTCCAATAAGTGAACCATGGGAAATATTTTAATGGTCGTGGGGATCCATGGAGTCCTGTATGTTGTTGTTGAGGCCCATGGCTCTCAATGCACACCCTACAAGTGCCAATGTATCCCTCTAAGGATTAGACCTCGTATAGGGAGACCAAACCCAAAATCAAGACCATTTTCAATCTTGCATAAGATCCAATGCGCCCCCTGACCTTCTTATACAACAAGTCATTAAAGAAATCGAGTAAATGAGCCTACAAAATCATGGACCATAGGTGGGGACCTCATAATGGTTTTCCCTTCCATAATGGGATTAGGGATGTGCCAATGTCTCCTAAAGTCCAAATGGGGTTAACCAATAATCTTATTAGCTGGTTTCTACTTTTAAAGGGGATGATATAGTCAGAGTACATCCTTTAAAAGGTGGTGGCATGTGACAAATAGGTGAAGGAAGTAGGCGATGAGTAGGAGCAACCCTGCATCACATGTTGGGGTACAAGGGTAGCTAATAAGAGGGAGGCCCACACTTGGGTTTATAATGTATCAGAGGGAGAAATCGTGGTACATGAGGTGCCCCGACCTTGATTTTTCCACCCTTCTTTATATTAGTTTCTTTGACTAACTCCTCGGGGCTCAAGGGGTGAGAGCATGACGTATAAGATATAACAGTGAATACCCCCTTTTAAGGTGAGGCGGTTTGTTGCCCACTAAGATTTGGGACAACCATGGGTTCCTATATGATGAAAGAGGTTCATAGAACCTATAGGAACCAAGGTGATGGCCATGATGAGGGGGTAAAGCTCATGTATTGCCTTTTGCCCACGTGCTAAATGTGTTTTTCCTAAATATCTTTTGCATTTTGTGGTACATTTTCCTATTGAATGTGGCCAATATGATTTATCTTTCTTTTTAGCTCCATCAACCTCCGAGCTTCATTCCAAGCGATGAACCAAGGTGTGGGAAAGGGGAAGGGGCATGCTAACCCTATGTGGACCCAATGGAGGAATGTGGACCCAAGTTGGAGAAATGATGAATGGGGTAATAATGAATGGAAAGAGGATAATATAAGTGGATAAGGGAGCAAGACTGCACAACCAAAACTGGGGTTTCCCATGAAATAAAATCCTTAGAGTCGAATGGTCAGTAAAAGAGATCCCATGAGACTAGAATCCAAGATTAATACCTAAAAGGGGTCTAGAGGACAAGAGCACAAACCTAACCCATTCTTTTCGCCAAATCCCCCGATTAATCCATGTCCAAAAGTGTTTATGATAAGCAAACTACAATACTTAATTTCCAAATGACAAGGCATACCTTTAGGATCAGAAGGCCCACCTTTAAAAATATGATCATGGCAGATGGGAAAGGGACCACATGGTTGGCTTAGGTGGTGGAGAAATGACAAAATGAGCTAGTTGGTGGTTGTAAGGGGATGATGGTTGTTGGATAAGGACCATCTTGGAGAAAACAAATTTCTCCTAGGGATAGTACCCATAAAATGGTGGCTAATATCTGGCTCCAACTGGGACATGATCTCTCAAAGAAGTGGGTGAAGCTACTCAAACGAGAGGTAATGAGAACTCCAACAATCTCATGGTTACCATAGACCTGTTACCTGCTAATATAATAGATGAAGAACATGGGGAAGCATGCTTTCACAGCATCTCATGATCGCACATGCTCAATGTTAAGCCATAAAATCAACAAAAAAATAAGATATGCAAATTTTAATTTAGATACATCTAATCTACCATGACAAATATCATATGATATTAGTTCTAATGAGAAAACAATCATGCAATTCATCGTATCCTAACATTCATATAGTAAGGCTAACACTACGTGTAATCATAAAGCTAGTGCAACCAACATATTGTCACATCAATATACATATGCCTGCTAGTATAATTACTCATGGAGCAACTCCCAAATAGAATGTGAACGTAGGTAAATGGCAGTTGAGGTGGGAAAACATGATCTCAAGGATGGTGGAATGAGTAATCATTCTCAAGAATTCCTTATCAAAATCATTGTCTATAATATTATTCTTTGTAGATGCCAAAAGGTTCTGATGAGAGGGGAATAAAGGTTTAGGGAAAGAAGGGGTGCAAAAAATGGGTTCCTCAAGGTGATGATCACTTTGGAGAGGGGAGGTTATGGAGTAATCAAAACCCTGAGGGTGTATCTGAAGAGGTAAAGTATAATCAATGAAGTTCTCTTCCTCGACACTATACTCGGGCTCATGGTTCCTTGAAATCATATGACAAGGGGTGAGGGGATCACTTGATGAAGACTCAAGATGATGAACAATAGAAAAGGGCAAAGCAGAAGATGAGGTCTCAGCAGGACCCTTTTCCCGAAAATCCAATTCTAGAGGCTCAAGTGATTTGAATATACTCCCAGAATCATAAGGAAGGTAGGTATGAGAAAGGGCCTTATCAATCATATGATTGATGGTACCAAAGATTCAGTCTTCCCAAAAAGGAGAATCAATCATCCCCAATTATTCCTTTTCATGCAAAGAAAAATGATAATTCTCCTTCCCCAAGCTATTGATGGATATGTCCTCATAAACAATGCTTGGGGGAATGGTAAGACCGCTTTCAACCTCATCCTCCTTGTTGGTATCATAAATGAGAGCATAGTCAAATTGAGGACCAACAACTTCCCATTTCTCATTTTAAATATGGAAATAATATTCAATGTCACCCTCTAAGGGGCTAATGGGGCCACCTTCGTTAAGGTTCTCAAAAGAAGAATCATCAGGAATATTATCCTTGAGAAAGGTAGGGTTAGTCTCAACTTCACTTTCCATAGACTCATTTTTATCAACACACATGTTCTCAAATTTGTTTGGTTCATTGACATGTGGACATGACGAAGATTGATCATCCCCTACATTACCAAAGCTTTTACCAACCCACCTTTGCAAGGTCTTGTCACATGTAACGGGAGGAGGGTTCTTTTCAGACATTAAAGGGGAACTTGAGGTGTATTCCACACCTTTACTAAGACTCTTTTCAATATTATTCCTTTCATCATGTAGCTATTCCTCATAGGGGTATCTACGAGCTATCCATTCTTCATGAGGGGTGCCATCCCATCTTTCTAAGAAGAAATCTTCAAAATACTCATATTTAGTGGAAATCTCATGGGGGAGGCTATCATACCAATATTTAGCTTGGCCTACAAATGATAAGGCCAAAAATATCATTATTTTGTCCTCATTTTTAATCCTTGTCAGGGGAAAATCCCAAGAGAATTTGTTAAGATGGACACTGGGATCTTGATTAGGACTTCCTTTGAATTTAGGCATCCAGACTGTCTTCCATTTCTTAATGTCATGGTGCTTTAGAGCTTCTTCATGGATAAGGTCATCATAGGGAGAAGGATAGAGATCGAAATGGTCAATTTCTCAAGATTTTTACACATTAGATTTGAAAATGGAGTTGCCAAGGTGAATGCATGTGCCTTGACAGATGCTTGCTTCACCCTACAAGCAATAACTTTGAAATCGAATAAAGAACCGGGGCTTTGTTCTTCCAATGGAGTCGTCAATAATAATATGTCAATGTGTTGTATGGAGAAAAAAACACACATTTCGTGTCCCCGACAACGGCGCCAAAATGTTATCGCTCAAACTAGCAGGGGACCTAAGAAGGATACCTAAAGGGAAAATGTTAGGCCAAGGGAAACCAATGGAGACTTAGCCCACTGTCAACTTGGCTAAGGACCCCTTCTATTTACGGACTTTCATTGATGGGAGGAGACCTGGTATGTATGGAGTCAGCAATGAAGGATAAGTCATTGGATATGAGTGACCCAAATAAACCCTTTCCCGAAAGAGTTTGAAGGATGGAACTTTCTTACTTTCTAAGAAAGGTACTATGTATTCTAGGGAAAGGAAGATAGGATTTGAGGGTTAGGTTTATGGGATAAGACTTGTGAAAGAGTTCCCCAATCCCTAAAATCCATGTTAGAATTTGTATCACGAATGGTTCTTGAAGAATGATCTTTCAAAGGAGCAGGACCACACGGGGCCAAGTGGACTCAGTCTAGGGTATGAGGAATTTATTTGGAAATCAATGATATTCTTACCCTAGATAAGGTGGGGGAAAGGATCAAAGAAATAATTTCACTTGAAGATGTTGTTTTGACCCTATGAGGTACTAGCCTTGGGGATGGCAGGGCAAGATTTGATCTCGGAGCTAGGGATTGGATTTTCTCCTAACTCCACTTTTGGAATGACTTCAAAATTGGAGTAGATCTTGAGGAAAGGCTAACGCAAGAGACCCTAGGAGATCGAACTTTTTGGAGGGCTAGCTTGTTAGGAAATTGATGCCCTAGTTACCCTAACTTGGCTAGACCTGGAAGGACGTGAAGGAATATGATTTTTAGTGACCACACTGGGTAGATCAGTGCCTTAATCTTTGGGAGAATGGAGTCTATGATGAATATGAGTAGGATTTCTTGGTTCCCAGTCAAGGAGGCCTCAAGATCACTTCGTTAGCCTTCTAAGTCAAGAAGAAGAAACCTTGCAGCTTTTATAATTCAATGTGCAAAGGAAATGGCTTATCAAGGTAGAATTATTTGATAGAATTATCCCTAGGAGATTTCAATCATATTTCATGGCCCATGCATTGAGAGATGCTATAATAGAGACAAATTCCACAATTTTAAGTAGTAAATGCATGCAACAATTAGTCCTAGAACAACAAAAATCCCAGTCCAACATATTTGACAAAAGTAAACAAGAATAAAATAAAAAAAGCATGTTCTTACATGTAATAGAGTATATCCAACCACTCACAATTGACGAGAAAGAAGCTCGAAGAGAAGATAGTCCAATATCCACACATCAAAACTAATTGATAAAGCTCTAATTCATCCTCTAGAAAGAGTATGAAAATCTCAATAGAGATAAATGATCCAAACCAAAGTGATGATGAGAAGATGAGCTCATCTCACTTGTATTTATACACAACCTAAGAGTTTGAATTATCCTCCTTGGCCTACATAATCTCGAAAATAAAATAATGTTCTAATAATTCAACTTTTGGTGACAAGCCCACCAAACTAGCTCATAAATGAAAAATTAAGCCTCTCAAGAGGTCAAACAATAATCTATGCATGTTGTAGGGCCCTCTAAGAGGCCCAACGAGGTCCTTGGGTGCCACCATGAAGAATAAGACCCTCAAAATTAGTGGATAAGGGTTTGGCCCCTTGTAATAACCTATGGTGCTCTAAATGATATGTGGGGGCACACAGGTGTCCTGATGGGTCTTCAAACAAATCAAAGATTCCTGTAGATCACCTGCAAGGGCTACAATGATGGTGTAGGTGGTGCCACATCATCGTGCAATGCCTGGATCATCTACCAAGTGTATGGTGTAAATTTGGGGCTAGCTGTGCATGATGGATCAAGTGCTAGTGAACCACAAGAAATCTCTGAATGGATGTGGGAATCCATGGAGTGTTTTTTGTTGTTGTGGAGGCCCATGGCTCTCAATGAACACCCTACAAGTGCCAATGTAGCCCTCTGAGGAATAGGTCCCCATATAGGGAGACCAAGCCCAAAATGGAGACCATCTGCAATCCTGCATAAGATGTAATGCGTCCCCTAGCCTTCCAGTGTCATTAGAGAAATCGAGTAAATGATCTTACCAAATCATGGCCCACAAGTGGGTAATTCATAATGGTCTGTCCTTCCATAATGGGCTTCGGGATGTGCCAATGTCTCCTAAACTCCAAATGGGGTTAACCAATAATCCTATTATGTGATTTCTACTTCTAAAGGGGATGAAATAGTCAAGGTACCTGCTCCAAAAGGTGGTGGCATGTGACAGATAAGTGAATGAAGTAGGGTATGATAAGGGGAAACCCTATGTCACATGATGGGGTACAAGGGTAGCTAATAAGAGGGAATCCACAATTGGGTTTATAATCTATAGGAGGGGGCAATCGTGGTACATGAGATTCCCCGACCTTGATTTTTCCACCCTTCTTTATATGATTTTATTTGATTAACTGCTCGGAGCTCAAGGGGTGATAACATGATGTATAATATATAACAATGAATACCCCCCTTTAAGGTGGGGCAGTTTATTGCCCACCAAGGGTTGGGACAATCATGGGTTCCTATATGATGGAGGTTCATAGAACCTATAGGATCTAGTGTGATGGCCATGATGATGGGGTAGATATCATGTATTGGATTTTTCCCACATGCTAAATGTGTTTGTCTTGACCATCTTTTGAATTTAATGGTACATTTTCCTGTTGAATGTGGCCATATATGTTTTTATCTTTCTTTTTAGTTGCATCAATGTTTGGGCTTCATTCCATGCCATGACCCAAGGTGTGGGCAAGGATAAGGAGCATGCTAACCCTATGTGGACCCAGTGGAGGAATGTGGACCCAGGTGGGAGAAACGATGAACTGGGTAATAATGAATGGAAAGAGACTAATATAAGCAGATAAGGGAGCATGACCACACAACCAAAATCATGGTTTCCCATGAAATTCCATCCCTAGAGCCGAATGGTTAGTGAAAGACATCCCATGGGACTAGAATCCAAGGTTAATACCTAAAAGGGGTCTAGGGGACAAGAGCACAGACCTAGCCCATTGTTTCCACCAAATCCCCCCATTAATCCATGCCTAGAAGTGTCCATGATAAGCAAACTACAATACTCAATTTCCAAATGACAAGGCATACCTTTAGGTTTGGGTGGCCCACCTTCAAACATATGATCATGGCAGATGGGCGAGGGACCATAGGGCTGGCTCGGGTGGTAAAGAAATGGCTCAATGAGCTAGCTGGTGGCTGCAAGGGGTTGTTGGCTGCCTTATGATGACCATCTTGGAGAAAACAAAATCTCCTAGGGATATTACCCACAAAATGATGGCTAACATCTGGCTTCAACTCAGATGTGATATCTCGAAGAAGTGGGCAAAGCTACTCGAACGAGAGATCTTGAGAACTCCAACAATCTCTTGGCTACCGTAGACCTATTACCTACACATATAATAGATGAAGAACACAGGGCAACATACTTTCACGGTGTCTCATGATCACACATGCTCTATGTTAGGCCATAAAATCAATAGAAAAATAAAATATGAAAATTTTGATTTAGATACATCTAATCTTCCATGAGAAATATCATATGATGTTAGCTCTAATGAGAAAATAAGCAGGCAATGAATCGTATCCTAACATGCCTATAGTAAGGCTAATACTAAGTGTAATCATAAAGCTAGTGAAACCAACATATCATCACATCAATATACATATGCATGCCAGTATGATTACTCATGGAGCACATCCCAAATTGAATGTGGACATAGTCACATGGTGGTTGAGGTGGGAATATATGATCTCCATTTGAGGTAAAGGGAAATCCTAGGAGAAATAAAATAGGTCAATCTAAAGATCCTGAGCTTTCCTTCTACGCACACAATGGTGGAATGAATGATCATCCTCGAGAATTCCTTATCACAATCATTGTCTATAATATTATGCTTTGTAGATGCCACAAGGTTGTGATGAGAGGGGAATGAAGGGTTAGGGAAAGAAGGGGTCCAACAAATGGGTTCCTCAAGGTGATGGTCACTTTGGGCAGGGGAGGTCATGGAGTAATCAAAAATCCTAAGGGTGTTTTCGAGGAGGTAAAGTATAATTAATGAGGGGATCTTCCATGACACGATACCCGGGTTGATGGTTCCTTGAGATCATATGACAAGGGGTGAGGGGAGAACTTGATGAAGACTTAAGATGATGAACAATATAAAAAGGCAAAAGGGAAGATGCGGTCTCAGCGGGACCCTTTTCCTGAAAATCCAATTCTAAAGGCTCAAGTGATTTGAATATATCCCTAGAATCATAAGGAAGGTAGGTATGAGCAAGGGCCTTATCAATCCTATGATTGTTAGTACCAAAGATTGAGAGTTCCCAAAAAGGAGAATCAATCATCCCTAATTGCTCCTTTTTGTGCAAGGGAAAATGATAATTCTCTCCAATGTATCAATGGATATGCCCTCATAAATAATTCCTGTTGGAAAGGGAGGACCACTCTCAACCTCATCATCCTTGTCGGTGTCATAAATGAGAGAACAGTCAAATAAAGGACCAACAACTTCCCATTTCTCCTTTTCAATATGGAAATAATCTTCTGTCACCCTCCAAGGGGCTAATGGGTCCACATTCTTGAAGGTTCTCAAAAGGACAATCATCGAGAGTACTATCCTTGAGTAAGTTAGGGTTAGTTTCAACTTCACTTTCGATAGAACCATTTTTCTTAACACACATGTTCTCAAAGTCATTTGATTTTTGTTAAGTTTAGGTATGTTCTATGCTAGAGCAATTTATTTAATTTTTCACAGTTAGCAATCACACCAACATTAAGATAAAATGCAGAGAGAACATAAATATAAATCGCAGAAGACAAGCCAAGACAAGAGGACACAAGATGTAGCGCTAGCCAGGGACAAACCCCACAATGTGTGGGCAAACCCTTTGATCAAATCTTCTTTTATCTTCAAAGTTCAGCAGAGAAAGAGAGAGATAATACATTTACAACAAAAGTCAACACTTTGACTTATCTAGATCTAGCATAGATCAATTCTTATAATGATGAGATCAGTTGAAGACATTCTTCTTCAACTGATTCTGCAAGGTGACTCCTTCACCTATCATCGTTTTGCATCTCGTCCATTTGCTGCACCTAATTGTGTAGCACCATCATGTTGCATCATCCATTATCATGTTGCTCATGATCTCATACATCACGCTGCCCATATATCATGTATCATTGTGTTTCCCATCATGCTGCTACCCATGCTCCATGTATCATTGCACTGCCCATCCCCAATATCTCATACATCATGCAGCTGCCCAAGACTGCATTATATATATGTGTCCAGATCACACGACGTTCTTATCTCTATGCCACTGAAGTTTATATACCTAGGCAATATCACTTTATGAACACTGTATATAATCCTTAATGACTGTATTCCATTATATATATAGCGTATATATATGACTGTGTACTATAGCGTATGTATACACTCCTGCATTCCATACATCATTAATATGACTGTGACCCATAATGAATATGACCTGTATCATGCTGCGTTCCATACAGCTGTTGTCGTACCATAATATATAACTGCGTTCTTAAATGACTGCGTTTACATAATGAATATGACATATATACCTACGTTCCATTATCTGTCTACATAGAGTTGTTGTCCATTAGCATATATATTTGTGTTCCAATATCTGTCCACATACTGCTGCGTTCATATATGACTACGTTCCAATAGCATCATGACTGCGTTTACATAATGAATATCTTCATTCCTATATTGTGTAATTCTGAACAGCGTATATATATATATATAGCTGCGGGTTGCTATGTTGCTACGTGCCATGCTATGAATATATTTCTCATGAACAACATATATATACAACGTGTATAACATGAACAACGTTGAATGTGTGTTAATAACTTTATGACTGCAGCTATTCCAGGCATCACGTTGACTGTCTATGAACTACATGTAATGATTCCATGTGACAACGGATCCAGGGTTATGGCATGATCTGCATTCCATATATGATCCAAACTGAGGGCTTCATACCTTAGTTGTAGCGTTCCATATATAAGTGTGTTTCAAACTGTGGGTTTCGTATATGATTTACGCTGCCAGATCTGCATACATCAAGAGTGTCAACAATTATGTGTGCCATGTCTGCACCATACCCTGCGTATGAGTCTTTTATGAATAATGTGTATGTTGTATAAGGTTTACAGCATATCAATGTATAGAGATTCTATCTTTTGACTACGTTTAAGTGCTATTGGACAGCGTATAAGATCTCCTCATAAGCTTGTGGCTTACTGTCGCTAGGGTTGAGGTTTCTTCACTGCGGTTACTGCAGCTAGGGCTTCACTACGACCACTATAGATAGGGCTTATGTCATCTTCATTACCATTACTGTAGCTTCAAATGGAGAGTCTTCTCTGTGGCTATGGATAGACCCTTCCCCTTGCTGGGAATAGAATTCTTCATGACCAATGCTCCTACGTTTTAGATCTAGGGCATCATTTGTAAAGCCAACATATTACTCTTGGTGTCTCACTCCTCCAAAAACCCAAGACGTGGAGAGGAGGATATCAATCAATAATGTGTTCTCAAATGACATCAAATCCTCATCTATTTATACAAAAACGTATAGTTTTAATAGACATAACGTTTGGGTTCTAGAGCCTACGTAAGAGTTCATCGGCTTGATAATAACTACATAAACAAAATAAATTCATATCTCCATAAATACTTATCGGAATTGGATGATCTTTGGATCAATCCTACACCTCTCGACGAGAGGGATCCAATAAAAATATCAACTTCCATAAATAAGCTGACCCACATGGAGTTTGGCCCTAGTTTCCAATTTAATAGTTTTTCATGTGGACCTGATGAAGATTGATCATCCCCTAGATTACCAAAGCTTTCACCAACCCCCCTTTCCAAGGTCTTGTCACATGTAATGGGAGGAGGGTTCTTTTCAGACATTAAAGGGGAACCCGAGGTGCCTTCGACACCTTTACCAAGACTCTTTTCAAGATTATTCCTTTAATCACGTAGCTTTTCTTAAGAGGGGTATCTACGAGATATCCATTCTTCATGAGGGGTGCCACCCCATCTTTCTAAGAAGACATCTTCAAAATATTCATATTTAGTGGCTATCTCATGGGGGAGGGTATCATACTAATATTTAGCTTGGCCTACAAATGATAACGCCAACAATCTCATGATTGTGTCCTCATTTTCAATCCCCGTAAGTGCAAAAACCCAAGAGAATTCATTAAGATGGACATTGAGATCTTGATTAGGACTTCCTTTGAATTTAGGCATCTAACTTCTCATCCATTTCTTGATGTTAGGGTGCTTTAGAGCTTCTTCAGGACTAAGGTATTCATAGGGAGAAGGAGGGAGATTGAAATGGTCCATTTCTTAAGATTTTTACACATTATATTTGAAAATGGAGTCGCTAGGGTGAATATAGGTGCCTTGATATATGCTTGCTTCACCTTACAAGCATTAACTTTGAAATTGGAAGAAGAGCCATGGCTTCATTCTTCCAATGGAGTCGCCAATAATAATATGTTAATATGTCGTATTGGAAAAAAACACATTTTTTGTGTCCCGAACAACGATGCGAAAATATTACCGCTCAAACTAGCAGGGGACCTAAGGGGGATCCCTAAAGGGAAAATTATGGGCCAAGGGTGACAAATGGAGAATTAACCCACTGTCACCTCAGCTAAGGCTCCCTTCTATTTACGAAATTTCACCGATGGGAGGAGACCCGACATGTATGGAGTCACCAACGAAAGATAAGTCAATGGAATGACTGACCCAAATAAACCCTTTCCCAAAAGAGTTTGAAACATGGAGTTGGTTTACTTTCTAAGCAAGGTACTATGTATTCTAGAGAAAGGAAGAGAGGATTTGAGGGTTAGGTTTATGGGATAAGACTTGTGAAGGAGTTCCCCAATCCCTAAAATCCTTGTTAGAATTGGTATCCTAAATGGTTCTTGAAGAATGATCTTTCAAAGGAGCGGGACAACATGGGGCCAAGTGGACCTAGTCTAGGGTATGAGGAAAGTATGTGGAAAACAATGATATTCTTACCCTAGACAAGATGGGGGAAAGGATCAAAGAAATAATGTCACTTGAAGATGTCGTTTTGACCCTATGAGGTACTAGCCTTAGGGATGGCAAAGAAAAATTTGATCCTGGAGATAGGGTTTGGATTTTCTCGCAACTCTACCATCAAACTGGTTTCAAAATTGGAGGAGAGCTTGAGGAAAGGCCAACATAGGAAACCCTAGGTCATCAAACTTTTTGGAGGACTAACTTGTCGAGAAATTGATGCCATAGGTACCCCAACTTGGCTCGACCTTGAAGGAGGTGAAATAATATGATTTTCAGTAACCACCCTTGGCAAATCAGTGCCTTAATGTTTGGGAGAATGGTGTCTAATGAATATGAGTAGGATTCCTTGGTTCCCAGTCAAGGAGGCGTCAAGATCACTTCACTAGCCTTGTAGTTCAAGAAGAAGAAACCTTGCATCTTTTATACTTCGATGTGAAAAGGAAATGGCTTATCAAGGTCAAATTATTGGATAGAATTAGCCCTAGGATATTTTGCTCATATTACATGGCCCATACATTGAAAAATGCTATAATAGTCACAAATTCCATAATTTTAAGTAGTAAATGCATGTAGCAATTAGCCATAGAACAACGAAAATTCCAGTCCAACGTATATGAAAAAAGTAAACAAGAATAACATAAAAAATAATGTACTTACATGTAACAGAGTATAGCCAACCATTCACAATTGACACGAGAGAATCTCCAAGAGAATATAGACCAATATCCACACATCAAAACTGTTAATTTTAGGTATGTTCTATGCTAGAGCAATTTATTTCAATTTTACAAAATCTTTTCCAGATTAGCAATCACATCAGCATTAAAGGAAACTGCAGATAGAAAATAAATATAAATCGTAGAAGACAAGCCAAGACAAGAGGACACAAGATGTGGTGCTAGCCAGGGACAAACCCCAATGTGGGGAAACCCTTGATCAATTCTTCTTTTATGTTCTTCAAAGTTCAGCAGAAAAAGAGAGAGAGAGATAGTACATTTACAATAGGAGTCAATACTTTGACTTTTGATATCTGCATGAGATCAATTGAAGACAAATTGCTTCAACTAATTCTCCAAGGTGACTGCTTCATCTATCATAGTATGTTGCATTCATCACACCATTCATCATCACTGTGTTGCACTTCGCTGCACTCATCATCACTGAGTTGTTCTCATCATTGTGTTGCTCTCAAGCTATTAAGTAATTGAGTGCTTCAAGGGCTGCAGACCATCTAGGAGAGCCCCTCCTAATCCATACTGCCACCTGCATGTTGCACTATTCCCATGGAACAACCTTAGCTGCTTTCTATGGCTTGTAGTGTAGCAAAGTAGCTAGTTGTAGCAATCTATTCTTCCAACAGGTCACATTCAACCTTGAAACAACAACCCCATAGCTTCTCTTCATTGGATACTTATGCATAGCATATTATACCAAAACATGACCATGCTGTCACTTACAACAAGTTGCTAGATTGACTGTGCAAGGCTTCTTTCGGGATAGCAACCAACTGCTTTTCTCCTAAAAAAAGCCTACCTCAAACAATCCTCCTCAACTACAGATTGAGGCCTTTAATGCCTGTGTCCTAGTGCATTTATAAATGTTGCTGTTTGGAGCGACCTTGAGCTGCCTATAACACCCTTCTTAACTACAACTTATATCCCTCCATGGACTGTGTATGCATCTCTTCCTTGACTGCGTCTAGGGCACCGGCGTGTCCCTTCTTGCTACGTATATGCCCTCTTGGATTGCGACCTTAACCTTACGTGTCACAGCTAGGAGACTGCATTTAGACATCAGCCAAATCTCTATCTTTACTTCCTTACTGTGGCTAGGGTAGGATAGATCCTCCTTGACAACGTTAGGATCTCTTCATGATAGCAATAGGATATATCCTTTATGAATGTGTTTCAATTAGAACAATAGTTAGGGAATTCCTTATTTAGGACAACATTTGGGCCTCCATCTTTGATTTCTTTAGGCAGCATATTAGGGCTCCTCATTGACTGCGTGTAAGGGCCTCTTGTACAGTGGATAAGGGACTCCATAATAGTGGATAGATTAGGTCTGTTTAGTTCTCCTTTGTGTAGCATATAGAAGCTTTCTTTGTCTGCAGATATAGGGTTGTAAATAGGACTTGTAGTAAGGCTCCTTCTATGCCTCTTTTATGACTGTAGCTAGGGCTTATTCATAAGCCTGTGGCTTACTGCAGCTAGAGCATCACCTTTAGGCCAACATATCTTCATTGTGTCTCTCCTTCACCAAAACCCAAAGACGTGGAGAGGAGGAGACCACACATGAAGAGTATGTGTGTTTTTAAATGACTTCAAGTCCTATATATTTATACTAAAACGTAGATGGTGAATAGACATGTCTATTGGGCTTCTGAGCCTACATAGGATGTTGATTGACTTAATAATATGTATTATAATACAAATAAATTCATAACTCCATGAATGCTTATCGGAATCAGATGATCTTTAGATCAATCTTACACCTATCGATGAAAGGGATCCAAGGAAAATATCAGCTGCCATAAATAAGATGACCCATACGGAGTTTGGCCCTAGTTGCCAATTTTAATAAAAACTCATCCATAAAGCTCCAATTCATCCTCTAGAAAAAGTGTGAAAATCTCAAGAGAGATAAATGATCCAAACCAAAGTGATGATGAGAAAATGAGCTCATCTCACTTGTATTTATATGAAACTTAGGAGTTCAAAGTAGCCTCCTTGGCCTACATAAGCCCCCAAAATAAAATAATGTTCTAATAATTCAACTTTTGGTGACAAGCCCACCAAGCTAGCTCATAGATGAAAAATTAAGCCTCTCAAGAGGTCAAATAATAATGTGTGCATGTCGTAGGTCCCTCTAAGAGGCCTAATGAGGTCCATTGGTGTCACAATGAAGAATAGGACCCTCAAAAGCAGTGGACAAGGGGTTGGCCCCTTGTAAACTTGTGGTGCTCCAAATGACATGTGGGGCACTCAAGTGTCCTCATGGCTCTCCCAAAAAATTGAAGATGCCTATAAATCATCTGCAAGGGCTAGGATGATGGTGTAGGTGGTGCCACATCATCGTGCATGGCCTGGATCATCTACCAAGTGTATGGTGTAAATATGGGGCCAACTGGGCATGATTGATCAAGTGCATCTTACTCATCCAATAAGTGAACCATGAGCAATATTTGAATGGATGCGGGGATCCATGGAGTGATGTTTGCTGCTATGGAGGCCCGTGGCTCTCAATGCACACCCTACAAGTGCCAATGTATGCCACTGACGATTAGGACCTCGTATAGGGAGACCAAACCTAAAATAAAGACCATCTACAATATTGCATAAGATCCAATGCTTCCCCTAGAAGGGCCTTCTAGTACAACAAGTCATTAGAGAAATCAAGTATATGAGCTTATCAAATCATGGACCATAGGTGGGGACTTCATAATGGTCTGCCCTTCCATAATGGGCTTTGGGATGTGTCAATGTCTCCTAAACTTGAAATGGGGTTAACCAATAATCCTATTAGGTGGTTTCTACTTCTAAAGGGGACGATATAGTAAGGGTACATCCTTCAAAAGGTGGTGGCATGTGATATATACGTGAATGAAGTAGGGGATGAGAAGGGGCAAACCTGGGTCACAAGGATAGCTAATAAGAGGGAAGCCCACACTCGGGTTTATAATGTATGGGAGGGAGAAATCGTGGTACATGAGGTGCGCCAACCTTGACTTTTCCACCCTTTATATGATTTTCTTTGATTAACTACTCGGGGCTCAAGGGGTGAGAGCTTGATGTATAAGATATAGTAGTGAATACCCCCTTTTAAGGTGGGGGAGTTTATTTTCCACTAGGTGTTGGGACAATCATGGGATCCTATATGATGAAGGAGGTTCATAGAACTTGTAGGAACCAAGGTGATGGCCATGATGATGGGGTAGAGCTCATGTATTGGATTTTTCCCATGTGCTAAATATGTTTTTTCTGGCCATCGTTTTCATTTTATGGTACATTTTCCTGTTGAATGTGGCCATATATGATTTTATCTTTCTTTTTAGCTGCCTCAACCTCTGGGATTCATTCCATGCCATGACCCAAGGTGTGGGCAAGGGGAAGGGGCATGTTAACCCTGTGTACTAGTGGAGGAATGTGGACCAAAGTGGGATAAATAATGAATGGGGTAATAATTAGTGGAAAGAGGGTAATATAAGCGGATAAGGGAGTGGGATCACGTAACCAAAATTAGGGCTTCCATGAAATAGAATCCCTAAAGCCAAATGGTCAGTAAAGAGATCCTATGAGACTAGAATCCAAGGTTAATACCTAAAAGTGGTCTAGGGGACAAGAGAATAGACCTAGCCCATTCTTTCCACCGAATCCCCCCATTAATCCATGCTTAGAAGTGTTCATGATAAGCAAACTACAATACTAAATTTTCAAATGACAAGGCATACCTTTAAGTTCAGGAGGCCCACCTTCAAACATACAATCATGGCAAATGGCTGATGGAGCACATGGTTGGCTCAGGTGGCAGAGAAATGGCACAATGCACTAACTGGTGGCTTCAAGGGGTTGCTGGTTGCCGACTGAGGATCATCATGGAGAAAAAAAAACTCCTAGGGATATTACCCACAAAATTGTGGGTAATAGGTCCTACAAGTGATTTTTGAAGGGAATAAAGGGAAAATGCAATGTACTCAAGGGAGCTATGTTTAATACTTAGTGAGAAAAATTACTTGAAGAGGACTACATGCCATAGATAAACAAGGGCATCCATGGTGAATTCCTACACAAAAGTCAACTAATACCAAAGTGTGATATGCTTATGAAAAGAAAACTAATGTATGGAAATTTAAATTAAAAAATGAACCAACTTTAATGCTTTGAGGAAAAAATGGTGCGGAGATGAAGTATCGAACCATTAGATATTTACCTAGTGGGGGCATGGTACCCTTGGTGTGTGACTCTTTACTCAATGGGGTGTTGAAAATTGTTGCTATTGATGTCAAAGGTTTTCCAAATGAAAAAGAAAGCTACATAGTCAAATAACATATTTTTAGACCTTTCCAACGATATATGGCATGCCTACTGGAACTCTTGTTTTTTAATTTTTTATGCCCCGTTTAGATATCCTATCTTTGAATGCATTTTTACTCCCATTACCTAGCTCAAACTGGGAGCATAATATATATGGTTGGAAATTTTATTCCTAGACATTTCCAAAGGTATATGGAACTCCCTCTAACTGCTCACAATTGAGGAGAAATGATTTTTTGAATATTCATTATACATTCTGCCAATTGCACAAGTTGGCCCAACCAATGGACAACTCGGCCTAATCTAGATCAGATAGGCATGAAGGAGCATTCATAGACACTCACTCAATCAAATCAGTTATGTTATAAGGAAGTGAAGGAGTGGGTCTAAGGTTCATACCTCATGAACCAAAGGGGAAAGAAGAAAAAGCGAGTTCTAGTTGAGTTGGAGGATTTTTTGTGGGATATACTTGTTGCCTTACCTAGGTTGTAAAAGGGTTTTTGGCACAATTTTTGTGAAGGTTTTTATTTTTTTGTTTTTGTTTTTTTTTAATTTTTGGTTTATTTATTTATTTAAGGAGGTCAAATTTTCGTGTGGAGGGGACCAAATTTCGGTGCTATCTAGAGTTTGAGTTTCAGCCTTGCTAGAGGTCGAGCTTCGGTCCTGTTGGAGGCTAATTTTCAACCCTATTGAAGGTTGAGTCATAGACATGTTGGAGGTTGAGTTGTAGTCCTAATTAGAGGCTAGGTTAGTTAGATTTGGTCCTGTTGGAGGCTAAGTTTCAACCCTATTGAAGGTTGAGTCATAGACATGTTGGAGGTCGAGTTGTAGTTCCAATTAGAGGCTAGGTTATAGAACTATTGGATGTTGAGTCCTAGTTGGAGGACAAGTTCTAGACTTTGTGTACAAGTTACTAGGAGGGAAAAATTTAAGTGTGTCTTCAAATTATGATTTCCACTTTAATCCCCGTGATCATGCTTAGTTTTGATGATTGATTATGTGATGAGATTCAAAACTAATAAAGTGAAAATTTGTTGAAAGTAATGAAATACTAATTCACCCTTCCCCTACCCCTCTTAGTATTTCCAACAATTGGTATCATAGTAGACTTCTTAAAAAATAGCCTAACAGTTGGAGGAATATCTGATAAGCGCCATGGCCAGTCAGGAAGCATCAATCGAAATTCTTTTCTTTGATGAAACAAATTTTGCATTTTGGAAGATAATAATGAGAACCCATTTGATGCCTCTTAGTGTTGAAGTTTGGAAATCTATATATATGGGTATAAGGTCCTATCTTATCCTCCAATTAATAAATATGGGAGAAATTCTTATGTCACCAATGCAAAAGCTATGAACTCCATTCTAAGTGGCTTGACAGAGTCAAAATGTGTTAAATTTATGTAGTGTGAATCATCTAAAGAGATGTGGGACAAGCTTGTAAGAAACTATGAAGGGGATGACAAAGTAAAGAAGGAAAAGATTCATACTTTTTGGAGACAATTGAAATCCTAAAAATGAATGATGAAGAATAATTTCCTACTTATTTTCTTCAAGTAGATGAAGTGGTTAATTCTCTCAATGGACTTGATTAAAAAACTGAAGAAATAACAATGGAGGTCTCTTCCTCTTTGTTTTGATGTCAAAGTCTCTACCATAGAAGAATTAAAGTCTCTTGAGAATCTAAAAATGGACAAGCTTCACAAAATTCTCACTACATATGAAATGAGGATGGGAAACCCATCACATAAGGAAGCAACATTTAAAGAATCTAAAATGACAAGAAAATGCAAGTCTAGTGACTACTCTAGTGATGAAATAGATACAAAAATGGATAAGCTAGTAAAAAAAGCTAAAGAAAAGATCCAAATTGAAAAGTAAGTTACCTCTATCTATTTTAATTGTTGTAATGTAAGACATTTTGTTGCTAAGTTTCATTTTAGGGAAGATAATGATGATGAGGAAGAACCTATAAAAAGGGTCTTCAGAGGAAAATCTTTGAAAAATAAAAATTTTTATTCCAAAGAAGATCATTATTTTTATAAAGAAGATGAATATGATTTTCAATGATAATAGAAGAGAGATCATATTTTTAGCCACAAATGAAGAATAAAACATGGAAAAGTTAGAGAAGAAAAAATAAAAAATAAAAGAAGAAGAAGGTGTTGAAGGCATAGTGGATATCGAAGAAGAACTTATCAATGCAATACAAGAGATTGATAACCTAAAAAAGAAGAACAAATTACCATCCAACGAAATAATCTTCATCAAGACTAAAAAACAGGAAGCAAAAACAATGGAAGAAGTGTTGAACAATCAGTGAAAAGAAAAGGAAGGAAGTTGTGAAAAGCTTGAGGCAGAAATTCTCTCATTAAGGAAATAGCTAGATAAGCTCCACAAAAACATGAAAAACTCTCAAACCCTAAATTTTATTCTCAATGTCAAAGATCACCATATGGAAAGACTAGTCTTGCTTATATGGGTGAGACATCATACAAAGAAGCTGCAAACACCAAGTCACCAAGTAAGGAAGTTGAAGAAAAGCCTGAAAACTTCAATCTCAACAAGAGAAAGGATAGAAGTCGAGAGGAGTCTAGAAACACTACTACACCAAAAAGTTGTGATGATGCTCTCAAGAATTCCATTCACAATGTAGGTAGAAATACAATAAGGAACAAGAAGAAACAATATTCTCCAAAGCATATCAATTCTAGAAGAATTTTTCATAAAGGTAATCATACACAACTAGGTATCAAACTATTTTTCTTCCTTTGAAGAACTATTAGAGATATTGATTGCTTCAATAACAAAAAAAAATCATTCATTTACTCCATTATCCAAGTATGGTATAGAGTGTTATAGATGCAACAATTTTGGACATATAGCGTGAGATTTTCATATAAAATCAAGAGAAGAGTATTGGAAGAGAAAAAGGGAAGAGCTACCATGTAGACTAGTTATGTATGCTTGAAACAATCAAAGTTAGTGGTACATTGATAATAGGGGATCTGAACACATGATCAGAGATCAAAATAAATTTATTACTCTAAAAAAAGATAAAGGATGAAGTGTATATTTTGGAGACAATGGACTATAAGAATCACTAGAAATGGTATTGTAAGTCATGACAATGGTAGGACTAAAGCGCAAAATGTGTTGTACATTGAAGGACTAAAACATAATCTTTTAAGTATCAGCCAGATGTGTGATCAAGGTTATGATCTCATTTTCTATGCTAAATATTGTGAAATAAAAAAGACCAATTCATAAATATTAGTGGGAAGAGTGATAAGGATTCTAGGCAATGTATATATTCTTGATGAGTTTCAATGAGAAAAATGTTACATTTGGCAGATATAGGAGAGTTGGTTATGGCATAAAAAGCTATGACACTTGAGTTTTGACAGTTTGATAAAAATCAATAGAACACGAGTAGCATGAGATATATGCAAATAATATCAAAACTAATAAGCACCATATGTGAATCTTTCCAACATGGGAAACATACAAGAGTGAGATTCAAATCAAAGGAGTGCTTGACATCAAGACCACTAGAGCTTGATGACACAAATCTATGTGTACCAACAAGAACACCAACCCTGCAAGGTGAAAGGTACTTTATGTTCTTTATTGATTATACTAGAATGGTTTGAGTTCCATTTCTTGAAACATAATCAGAAGAACTAGATTCTCTAAAATCATTCAAAGTGTTAATTGAAAATGAAAGTGATATAAGAATCAAATGTTTAAGATTACGGAGTGGAGGTGAATTTACCTCAAATGATTTTAATGAATTTTGTGAGAAATATGGAATCAAAAGACAACTTTCAGTTACAAGAATTCCACAAAAAAATGGATTTGTATAAAGAAAAATCAGTGCAAGAAACAATAAGAACATTATTTTGGACTTAAGTAGTTTCTATAGAAGTTTACATCATGAACAAAGCCCAAGCTCGTGTTAACAATGACAAGACACCATATGAGTTATGAAAAGGCATTCCAACCTTAGTTAATTATTTCAAAGTTTTTGGAAGCAAATTACATGAAGATAAACTTGATGATAAATTGGGAAATCTTGATTCTAGAGTAGATGAGGGAATCTTCCTTGCATACTCAACAAGAAGTAAAGCTTACATATGCTACAATAAAATACTATGAAAAATTGTGGAAAGTATTGATGTAAGAATGGATGAAACATGGCTAGAGAAGGAAGAAAAACAAATGAGAATTCAAAATATACTATCTATGTGGACCAAGAAAATATTACTACAAAGGGAGAAGAAGAAGAAGAAGAAGAAGAAGCACATTGTCCATCCAAAACAATTTTTAAATTTGTAAAAAACATCACCGAGAGAACCAAATCATTGGAGATGTTGATGCAAGTATACAATTTCAAAGAAGAATGACCAATACACCAGGAAAAGGAAAAATTTCCTTGCTCTAAAAAATAGAGCCAAAGGATTTTGCACAAGCTAGTAATGACCAACATTGGGTGAATGCTATTGAAGAAGAATTGAATCAAATTGAGAGAATTGAAGCTAAGGAACTTGTGCCATGACCAAAAAATAAAAATATGATTGGGACTAAGTGGGTATTGAAAAAATATGAATGAATAGGGACAAATGATTAGAAATATGGAAACACTTGTATATAACTACTATGCACAAATTGAAGACATTTTCTTTGAAGAAACATTTTTTCTAGTCACTAGATTAAAAGAAATAACAATGTTTTTGGCATTTTCATATTTGAAAGGCTTCAAAATTTATCATATTGTTAAATTAACCTTTATAAATGGGTAATTGAAGGAAGAAGTATCCATCGAACAACCAAAAGCTTTTGACTTGTCTGAAAATAAAGACTATGTGTGCAAATTGAAGAAAGCTCTTTATTGCTTAAAACAAGTTCCAAGAGCATGGTATGCCAAGATGGACCATTGTATTCAACAAAAAGGTTTCAAAAGAGGGCTTGCATACAAAAATATATGCATAAAGATGGAAAAATAATAGCATATTGATTACACTTGTATATGAGGATGATCTCATTTTTGGAAGCAATAAAGATGATGAGTCATGGATTTTCTCAGGAAATTTCAATGAAATATGAAATGTCAATGATAGGATAATTATCCTTTTTCCTTGGACTCTAGGTTTCTCAAACCAACAAAGATTGCTTTTTTACCCAAACCAAAAGCATCAAGGAGAAGCTCAAGTGATTTGGAATGGAAGAATGTGCACCAATTATATTATTGAAAACGAGGATGATGAATTTCCTGAAGTCGATTTAACTCTTTATTGGTCCATGATTCGAAGTCTACTATACTTTAAAACTTCAATATTGGACATTATGCAGGCATCAGGATTGATCACAAGATTTCAATTAGCACCAATGGAATCACATATGCAAGTAGTGAAAAGGATATTTCAATACTAAAAGGCACACTCGATTTTGGGATGTGGTATCCTAAGAGTACATATTTCACATT
>APFE030018815.1:0-16188 GCA_000404065.3 Pinus taeda
AGACTTATCAATTGGCTAAAAAAAGTGTTGTTTTTTGTATCCTCATAATGTGCCATCAATTCTTCCGTAAAAATTGCCCAAGTGATAAATTGTTTACGAGAGTAAAGCCATTGATACCATACAAGCTGATTCGGTTCCAAATACAAAGTTGCCATACGTACCTTTTGTGTGTTTTGCACCTTATTCAGATCGAAAAATTGCTCCATCTGTAATATCCATGTTGCAGGATCCTTGCCATCAAACTTCCTCATATGGATTTTTGGAATATTATGGGTCTTCGATCCCACATTAGAGTCTATGGAATCATGATTAACATTTCTTTTGTTCTCATCATGAGTTTCCTTTACTACCCTTTCACCCTTAGTGACCATTTATTGTAGCAACTTATTCATATTTATCTTCAATTTGTCCATGTCTGTCTTCAAATCTGTCTTCAAATCGTCCATGTTTGTCTTGAAATCTGTCTTCCAATCGTCCATCTTAGCTTCCACGCCATTTATCTTAGATTCCATGCCATTTATCTTAGCTTCTGTTAGCTTTTGTGAGGCTGACATTTTTTGCAATTGGTTATTTTGATATATCATGTAGCATTTCTTCCTCTTCTTCATGAGTCATGCTAGAGCTTTCAGGTTCCTTACTAGGTGTTTGCATTTTCTTTCCCCGGGGTATCAGTTACCGATAATAATTCTCTACTAGCCCTTTGAATTCCTTCAAAATAAATTTTCAAACAAATCTTAAGCAAAAATTTAAAAGAATCTACACACCTTTGTTTTCTTTGTAGGAGCTCGATATTGCCTCTGATGTATCTCTGCACTTTCAGAACATCCAGTTCTGAAATTACGACCTGTGGTAGCCCTCTGTGTCCTCTTTCCAATTCCACCAATTTGATCCGAATTGGATTCTCCAATGAAGCGTTATGCCAAATCTCCCACAGTGACCTGATTATAGACCTTTCCAGAAGAGCAAACTTGTATGAAGTGCCACGTGTCACTATTTGGACCTTTGCCTCTAAAAAATATCTAGAAGAAACTACATTCCGTCCTCTTTCTGTACCTTTGTGTGAAATTTCAATCCGATGCTCAGAGAGAAAGTTATGATGATTTTCCCCAGGTCACCTGTTTGGAATGTAATTCAGGAGTCTGCAAAAAGACAAACTTCCTCAAATCATATCTCCGCAAGTATAGCACGAAAAGCTCTAAAATTTGGACCTCGAGCTACAGCATCATGTCTTCTCAAATGGGTTTTTTTTTTTCCGACTTCTGAAATGTCACAAAAAAAAAAAAAAAAACTATAGCGAAAATGCATAGTGAACCTATTTGGAGCAGCGAAACCCTATAACCAAAGCTCTGATACCAAATTCATGAAACCACTCAAGAAGATAGAAAGAAGAATCAACGCCTTATAATTCAGCCTTCGAGGGGGAAACCCTCCTTAACATTACATAAATGACAATTCCTTTGATGATACAAATACAAAACTCCTCAATATATAGGCAGTCCAACGAGTCCAATATAACCCAGCCGACCTAACAATAATAATATAAAGCCACAAAAATAACAATAGAGGGATTCTATGGGGCACAGTAATAGCAATATGGGTGCAATAGGGGTACAACAATATTAATAAGGGGTACAACTACCATAGTAATGGGGTAATCACTAGTATTATAGGGACCCAATAGACTCCTTAGGTCCTCTCCACACTTTCCTCATCATCTGCAACAACCAAATCTATCTCCTTTTGCCACCAAGCCTCTGCACAGTAAAATAGTTAAAACAAAACGATAATAATTCTGCATAAAATTGCTCAAAAATGCAAAAATATGGTTCTTCCACATTTTCCTTCAGAAGTACCTTACGTACATGCATTTTACCTTGACAGTAGTCCATGGAATCCATTTCAGTAGTTTCATCTCTTTTTCTTGCAAAAGTAGGGTTAGTGGGTAAAACTAGGGTTTGCTAGGGTTTGCATTTCCTTTCAGCTTTCATCCTTCTTCTACAAGTAGAATAGCCTCTTTTGAGTTAGCTTTCTTCCATCACAATCAAAAGATTCTTCTAAGAACTCATAGAAGTTGGCTTGAGCTCCTAGCGAACTTGTGCCAGTTGATCAAGTGACAGTCTACAGTAAGAGCTGGTACTTGTGCATACAACACCATCACTTCCAAGTTTGTTATGAACTATCGGGTTTATAAAAATAAAGAAGGGAGTCCCAGGAGTTGCAGTATCATTGCTACAATACTGGAGCCCACCATCTATTTGGCACCGTTGCCAGGGAAGCGTCCGAGTATTTGTGATTACTGCTTTTCTTCTATTTTCTACTGCAACATTCTGCTAAGTAGTTTATTTCAGCAAGAGTAGAGTAGTTGTTTCATTTCCATTGTGCAATTTCATTTCTGCAAAAGTAGATTAGACATTTCCTGCTTTCATTTAATTTCAGCAAGCATAGATTAGACATTTCCTGTTTTCATTTCAATTCTGCAATTTCAATTCTGCAAGCGTAGATTAGCATTTCAATTCTGCAATTTCAATTTTGCAAGCGTAGATTAGCATTTCAATTCTGTAATTTCAATTCTACAATTTTCATTTCAGCAAGGTTTATTTTAGTTAGCTGCAATTTGCTATTCAATCCATCTCAAAGTTTTGTAGGTACAAGCAAAAAAAAAAAAACACAAAAATCATAAAAAGAGATTCTCTTTCATGCCTCGTAGGAACATAGACAATCCAGGAAAATTCCTACCCAACACCCCCAACACATCACTAAGTCACCATTCTCTCTTCTTTGGTGGCAGTGATCCAGAAGAACCTATACGTGAATCTCCAGAGATATACGAAGATCCTATAACAAAAGAAGAGTAAGAAAGCATTCCTCCTAAGACCATGGCTGAAAACAGAAATGGTATAAGAAACGAGGAGAGAATAGAAGGCACCTTTCCCATCCGAGAGACCAATGGGGACACAAAGAAGAAAAACATAAGTCCCTCAGCCTTACCTCACTTCCATGGATTAACTACTGAAGACCCTGATACCTTCTTGTTTGAGTTTGTTGTCCTTTGTTGAACTTATGACTATGCAGAAGACGAACAAAAGCTGAAACTCTTTCCCTCTACCCTCAAGGATGTAGCACTACGCTGGTTCATGGGGCTACCTAGAAATAGTATCACAACTTGGGCTTAGATGAAGCAAGCCTTTAACAACAAATACCGGGATTACTATAGGTCAAACGAAACAAAGGAATAAATCTTTTGGATGACCATGAGAAGTGATGAATCCTTAGAAGACTATGAAGAGAGGTTTCAACTTAGTTATAAAAGGGCCAGGTGCACACTTGACCCCGAATCTCTTAAGTTGGTTCTGCTCCGAGGAGTCCCTGAAGACCTTCTAGATACCCTCCATTTGCTGGTTAGGCGACACATCTACTAGCTACCATATGATGACATAAAGACGGTGTTTAGAAACCATTCTAGGGTAGCCAAAGAAAGAGGTAGGGGAAGTCAAATTTTAGCCAGTGCCCCCTTATCCAAAAATGAGTTTCCAAATCAGATGGAAGATTTCAAAAGCGAGATGAGACAAACAATTTCCATTCAAATGGATAGCTTGCGAATCCAAAAGAAGCAAGAGGAAGCTGAGAGGGCTTTGGCCATATTTTTTCCCAGATGCACCAGAAAGCATCCTAGGAACAAATGTCCATTGCACTCTGTAGAAGTGTGTTTTGTTTGTGAAGCAGACCATCCTACCAATCACTACCCATCCTTACCCAAATTTAAAGCTATGTACCAAGGGGTTGTAGGAGGCACTGAACCACTCTACTTCATGAACCAAAGGAGGCCACATGGACCCTGACCTTACTAGAAGACAATGCAAGGGGTCCCCCTACTCATCCTTCATAGTCCACCCCCCCTCCTTGATTGTATCCATCTCAATACCATACTCAACCTGCTGCTCATTCGTTTCATTCTCATGCTCAGGCGCAACCTCAGTGGAATGCACCTCATCAGGGGTGGAGGCCCTAATACAACTCTCCTCCCGCTCTTTTGCCTCCACCACCTACTCAACCACAACCATTACCTCCTGCTCCACCAAGACAACCCCAAATACCTGCTCAACCGAACTCGAACCCCAATAACAGACATGCCCAATAAGTATATACTGGAGAAACAACATGCCCTACCTATGCTGTGGAGATTCAGGAGATCAACCTATGATCTGGGAAGGTCCTCCCAGAAATCCAACCTCCTCCTAAGGAGGATGAAGAAGAGAAATAGGAAAGTAAACCAAAAGTCATTCCACCCTTTCCTGAGAGACTAACTAGAACCACACAACTGACCCCAGAAGAAACTGAACTTCTGGGAGAACTGAAATAGTTATGTCTAAAAATACCCCTTCTCCAAGCCATAAAGGATGTGCCTATATACAACAAGATGATCAAGGAGAAGTGCTTTAAACACCCAGGCAGGCGAAGGAGAGATGCCCCAACCATCAATGTCATAGGACAACTGTCTAATTTGATGTTGGGGCAGGTAATTTGTCCGAAGTATCTAGACCCTGGGAGTCCAGTAGTTGATGTCCACATCAATGGCACCATAATCCCCCATACCTTGATTGATCTAGGGGCTGCCATTAATGTGATGACCAGGGACACCATGCTCAAGCTCAACCTTTAGGGTTCCCTAAGGAGGACCTCGATAGTACTGCAGTTAGCAGACCGCTCCACCATGACCCCCGAGGGGATTGTGGAAGATGTCATGGTCTCTATTAATTCCTGGGAGTACCCCGCTGATTTCTTGGTTCTCCAACCAAAGGAAAATCTCACTGGGTACCCTCTCATCCTGGGAAGACCTTGGTTGGCTACCGTAGATGCCTATATCAGCTGCCAAGCTGGGAATGTGACAATCAAGAATGAGCATATGTCCAAGCATCTACTCATATATCCTCTTGCCCAACCTCTACTGGAACATGATTTACCCCTCTGGTTGGAGGAGGAAGATGAGGATGAAGTCTACTCCGCACCGTTGTGCATAATAGAAACTACCATGGGGGGTCCACAAAACGAGGATAATCTTATTGAAAACTTGATCCAGAATCCA
Organism: Pinus taeda; assembly: GCA_000404065.3. NCBI lineage: Eukaryota > Viridiplantae > Streptophyta > Pinopsida > Pinales > Pinaceae > Pinus > Pinus taeda. The sequence goes on from APFE030018815.1 coordinate 5,084, forward strand.
TCCCCCAATGAATTGCCATTAGAAGAGTTGGTGGAAGAAACCAAATCCAATACTTCAGTTGATTTCTGTGTGGCTAAACTGACCTCTCTTCGAGTTAAGAATGTGGAATTTGGCCCAGAAAGAACCTTGAGGATCAACTCAACCCTATCCACCTCTCAGGAGAAAGCACTGTGTAGCTTATTGAAGAATCACTTGGATGGTTTTGATTGGAGTTATATGGAGATGAAGGGAGTCCACCCGTTTGTCTGTATTCATCACATTTACATCAAGGAAGACTATAAGCCAGTTAGGCAGCCTCAAAGGAGGATGAATCTAGCCCTCAACGACAATGTCAAAGAAGAAATGCAAAAGTTGTTGGATGTAGGATTCATCTACCCCATCTCTGACAGCGAATGGGTTTCTCCTTTGGTGCTAGTGCCAAATAAAAACAGGAAGTGGAGAATCTATGTAGATTATCAGGAACTAAAAAAAGCCACCAAGAAAGACCATTTCCCTTTGCCTTTCATAGATCAAGTATTAGATGGCCTGGCAGGGAAGAAGTTTTTCTCTTTATTAGATGGGTTTAGCGGGTACAACTAGATCCAAATCAGCCCAGAAGACCAAGATAAGACCACTTTCACTTGTCTATGGGGTACCTTTTCCTACTGGGTCCTTCCCTTTGGGTTGTGCATCTCTCCTTCCACTTTCTAGAGAGCAGTACTGAGCATATTTACTGAGATGGTTCATGATTCAGTGGAAATCTATATGGATGACTTTACCCCTTATGGTTCCTACTTCCAAGAAGCATTGACTAACCTGGGAAATTTTTTAGCCAAGTGTATTGAAATGAACCTGTCCCTCAGTCCTAAAAAATGTGAATTCCTGATGACTGAAGAGACCGTCCTAGGTAATACAATTTATCAACAAGGATTACAGGTGGATTCCAACAAGATTGTTATTATTCAAAGGGTCCACCTCCTCAAGAGGTAAGAGATGTTTGGAGTTCTCTAGGCTTAGCAGGGTATTATAGAAGATTAATTAAGGATTTTAGCAAGCTAGCCTCTCCATTATTTGGTGTTTTAGGGAAAGATGTTGATTTTATATGGATTGACAACTATCAAGAGGCTCTGGATGCCTTGAAAGGTAAGCTGGTAACTACCCCAATCTTGAGAGGTCCAAACTGAGCCCTACCTTTCTATATTCACACAGATGCCTCGAACAAAGCTATAGGAGAAGCCCTAGGACAAGTTGAAGAGAAGCTACCATATGCCATATACTTTGTTAGTAAAAACCTGTCCAAGACAGAATTAAACTACACGGTAACCGAAAAAGAGCTCCTAGTTGTAGTCCATTCCCTAAACAAGTTCAGACACTACATCACTAGTTACCAAACATTCGTACACACTGACCATGTTGCAATTAGGTATTTGAGGAATAAACCAGATGTAAATGCTCATACCATTAGATGGTTACTTTTGTTGCAGCAATTTGATTTGACTATTGTTGATAAACTTGGTAAGGAAATGTTGTTGCTGATTTTCTGTCTAGACTAGATCTGCCTGCAGGTGAAGAAGGAATGGTGAATGATCAAATGCTAGATGAACACTTATTTGCTATTTCAATACTCTCTCCATGGTTTGCTGATATAGCAAATTACTTGGTTTCAGCACAGTTTCCGCCACACCTGTCCTCAAAAGAGAAGAGCAAGATCATGAGGAAAAGCGCCCCATTCACTTGGATTGGGGGCAATCTATTCAAACTTGGCCCAGATCAGATTTTGAGGCAATGTGTCAGGGAGGAGGAAGTCTTTGACATCCTCTTAATGTGTCATGATGGACCTTGTGGGGGCCACTTTGCAGCAAAGAGGACTGTTTTCAAGATTTTGCAAGCAGGTTACTATTGGCCCACTCTCCATCAAGATGTCAGGAGATACATCAACCAATGTGACCAATGTCAAAGGATGGGGAAACCGACTCCAAGGGATGAGATGCCCCTACAACCTCAAGTGACTTTCGAGCCATTTGAGAAGTGGGGTATGGACTTTGTGGGTCCTATCAATTCTCCCTTAAAACAGAAGTCTTACATCATTGTGTGCATGGACTACCTGACAAAGTGGGTAGAAACAAAGGCAATCAAAGCAGCAACAAAGGAAAAAGTAGCTGATTTCTTAAGGGGAAATATCTTCTACAAGCTTGGCTACCCAAGAGAGTTAGTTATAGATCAAGGGAGTCAGTTTACCTTCAATTTAGTTGAAGACCTGCTCACACACCACAAGATTAAGCACAGAACTTCTACCCCTTATCACACCCAAGAAAATGGACAGGTGGAAGTCACTAACAGAGCTTTGGAGGAGATTTTGACTAAGGTGGTGAGCATCAGCAGAAAATATTGGGCAGACCGATTGGTTGAGGCCACCTGGGCCTATAACACTACTTGGAAAACTACCACAGGTTTCATCCCCTATGAGCTGGTCTATGGGAAGAAGGCTTTGTTGTTCATAGAATTTGAATATAACACATTAATGCTGGCAGCTCAGCTAGACCTAGACCTTAGCCATGCACAAAAAAAATGTTGCTTTAGCTAAATGGGTTAGATGAACAGAGAATGCAGGCCCTTCTCCAGTCAGAGGTAGTCCAGCTTCAAAGAAAAATCTGGCATGACTGACATCTCAGAGAGAAACAATTTCAGCTGGGAGATTAGGCACTGTTGTATGATTCATGGTACAAAGATTTCAAGGGCAAGCTGAGAACTAGATGGCTGGGACCATGTACAGTGGAAAAATTCAATGACAATGGTTCAGTCCTTATTCGGACCATTGATGAAGAAGCTATCCCCATGCTCATCAATGGGCATCGATTGAAAATCTACAGGAAGCCCCTTTCTAGGCAAGAATTCATTGAAACTCTGGGTAAGTCAGTGCTGGTAGGGAGTAGGTCCCTGTCTCCACTCCACCCACACCCTGAGCAGAAGCAAGAAAAAAGAAGAAGAAAAAAACAGAAAAAAAGAAGAAGAAAAAACAGAAAAAAAGGAAAAATAGAATAAAAGATCCCTGGGTGAAAACCTCTTGGAGGCGCCTAGGGTAGGCAGTGAGGGTGAAAACCTCTTGGAGGCGTCCCAACTGTCTCAAAAAAAAAGGAAAAAAAAAAAAAAGAAAAAGAAAAAATCTAACTCTTTTGAATAAATTGCAGGTTGCAGGAAGGTCGTTGCAGGAGGGCTGCACAAGAGGAAAATACATGACAGGCTGCATGCACCCTTTACAGTCCATCACACCATCACTGTTATCATTTCCCAAGTTTTTTTCCTCATTTGTTTTGAAATTCCACATTCTACAGGAAACTTTGTGTTTTCTACAGGAGGATCCTGTAGAAATTCCGAGAAGGCCAAAATCCTTTTTTAAAACAGAACACGAGGATTGGACATTCATGTGGTGGCACTGTGAACCTCTTTACCACCATCCATCTTCCCATTTCACCATTCCATCCCTATATACCAACCTCTCCACTTGTTTTTGTCCCTGCACAGCCACATGCAGATAGTCTGATTCTGTCATCTTGTAAACACACAGCAAAAAGAAAAAATGGCAAATCAAGGCAGCAACAATTTCACTCATCCATACCTGATACCCTCCAATGGCGATTTCTTCTCAGTCAAGACCTCCTTCAGTAGTTTTAGCCCTGCTCACGTATCAGCTTGAATTTCAAGAGGAGAAGCAGCTACAGGAAATCCTACAGGATTCCTCTAGCAGTTGATCCCTTTGAAAAACATACTGCAGAGACAGGGCTAGTGCAACAGGACGTATGAAGAGAAAAGTTGAACGGGAGATCATCGGGAAAAAATCAAGGCTGAGCATGCAGAGCACAAGCAGCAACAACAACGGGGAAACGAAGTGCCAAAATCTCAAACTTGCATAACACACCAGCAAGTGAGCAGGTAAGTGTCTAAACTTGTTCTTCGATTGCATGAATAATATTTTAAAACTACATGAACTATGGAATGGTCAATTACGTGGAATCGGTGGCCAGCTAACTGGCCACCCTCCTTCAGTTCACACCCTTTCACAGAATTCAGTTGAGCCACGTCCAAATTCGAACTACTGAATAGATACGTAGCTAGCATGTGTGACATGTCAACTCTAGAAGAAGGCATTTGAACCTGGTAGTGGTGGCGGTGGATAACGGGAGGAAGGGAGGTGATGGCGGTCATGCAGCGTGAGGAACTATAATGACACTGGCATCAGACCAACTGTCCAGATGGGGATAATGTACCCATCCGGCCACCTCATCTCCTCACCATGGGTTACGCCAATAGTTAAGTACAATGCACTGGAAGCCTCCACCACCCTTTTGATTCATTTTCATGTTACAAAGCTCTCGATTGCAACGTTTGTCTACCACTTTCAGAGTAGCAAACCAATTGTCCTCTGCTAGTTTTCTATTAGTTTTTTGGAAACCCTCTTCCCTATCGGGCTCTACAAGAGCCCTGCTGCATTCTACGGGAAGCCGGATAATTTCTACAGGCAAACTTCTACAGGAAAAGCAGAGAGAGGCTAGCAGAAGGAAAACCCGAGATTTGTACGAGAATTCAAGCTTAAAATGAGGTAGCCTCGGGAAACCTCCCTGCATAGGACTTATTTGTGTAAGGTGTTGGATTAAAAACAAAGAATTGGATTGGGAAAAAGGAGAATGAAGTTTGAAAGTTTGTTTGCATATTTTCCCTGAGTTCTACAAAGTTCCGTGTTTTTTCTGCATTCGAAGTCTATCTCCCTCTTTTTCGTATTCTGTTGTAAAGAAAACACTTGCAATCGTGGGAACCAGCCTATGTGGGAAAAAAGAAAAACCAAAATTGCATATCTGTCTATTCTCTGAAAAAACCGATGTTATTTATCTTATATTCTGTCAAAAGAAAATATATTCTCTCGACCAGCAAAAACTCAAATTTGGATTAAAAGCAGTTTGAAACAAGGGGTATATTGCAATCTGGTGTTGTGAGAAGAAGCACACAAACTCCTCCTACAGTTCTGGAAAAAAAAAAATTAGTTGTCCCTCTGTCTCCGATTTTCTTTGAAATTGTTTTTTTTCTCCTCACTTAAGCACGACAAAAACTACTCAGCACCATGCCAGGAGGGTTTATGAGGAAGGAGCCTTTGAACTCTAACCAACTACATGAGCATCCTGACGTGGTGGACCTCTTCACCAGGGCTAATTGGATGATTTTATTTGAAAAAATACATGTGTATGATGATGAGGTAGCTGAAGAATTTCTGATGGCCTTAAGACCCCATTCGAAAACACATGCCATAGTCAGTTTTAGGGGTCTGTCCCTAGAACTCACTCTTGGTTTTATCAGTCGAATTATAGGCCTTCCACCTGGGCTCCCTTAGAGCAAGAAGGAAAACGCATTAGGACAGGTGGCCAAGAAGACATTTTTTCAACTTGGGGAGGATCTTGTAGAGGATAAAAATGGGGTTAGAAGGACAAGCTTACCTCCTCCATGGGACGAAGTCAGCTACCAAATAATGAAATACATCACTTGTGAAGGAAGGTTCAACATTGTTTATGGTTATCACTTCAGGTTACTACATGAATTGAGGTATGGGATGGACTTGCCTCTAGTTAAAAAGCTGAGTCTCCCATATTTCCTCCTCCAGTCTCTAATATAATGTAGTACCAATCTAAATGCAGGAATCCCAGACCAACTGGCCCACTATGGGCTCATCAAATTGTTCGTAGAAGATGCCTTACATACCTATATCATTCTCATAGCTTGGGACATTTTCATAAATACGTCCAGAGATGATGATATCAAAACTTTGGCTGAGGATATCAGCCCATCTGGCAGTAAGGAAGAGGAAGAGGAAATGGAGGAAGAAGTGCATGAAGAGACACCACCTATTCAGACAGAGGAAGAGCAGAAAACAAAGGAGGAATAGTAAGCAGAAGAGAACCTTGAGAAACCCACAACAGAAAAGAAGACCACCCCAAAGATAGAGAAAAGGAAAAGAACAGAAAGAGAGAAGAAAAATCCTAAGAAAGTCCAAAAGAGGATTGCCACAAGCAAGGTAGGAACCTAGAAAGAAAAAGAGAAACCATTGCTAGGAACAACAGAAACACAAGCATAAACAACGGGCAAGAAAAAGATAGCAGAAGATGAAAAGGAGCAGTAGTAGGAAGAAACATCCCCTGAGACATTGGCAAAAGAAGCAATAGTTATGCTAGCTACCTTAAGCACTCCAACAAAACCAAAAGGAAAAAGAGAAAAAGCAGCATCCATGTACTTTAAAGCCAGAAGGAGCACTAGGATAAAGGTGGACAAGCCCTAGCCACCATCAAAAGAACCTATCATAATTGAAGATGCCCCTACTGAGAAAAAGGAGGAATCCCCCTCCAAAATATTTATCACTTAAGAGAGAGTAAGTCCCAAAACTTCCACCTGGAAGGAAAGAATCAAATTGATGGACACCAACACAATTCTACAGGAAGCCAGGACCTCTCTGCAAGAAATGTTGTCCAAGCTAAAAGAGACTGAAAAAATGGAAGAGGAGGTAGCGAAACAGTCACATGAGGAAGACAAGACCGAGGAGATACCCGAACCAAGCCCTCAGCCTAATTTGGGCTCATATTACAACTTGCTAGATGGTGGGAAGATCATCCCATAGAAATTTGCTATACCACTTTTCTTTGAATTAAAGCAAGAAAGAATTAGAACACACATTTGGATGAAAATTGCTAAATCCAAGGGAGTTGCAGATATAGGCCACATGGAAGAACAACTGAAAGAATTAAGAATGGGTTGGCAATGGTGAGACACACTGAAAGCATTAAAAAATCCCAACTACAAGAGGAAAATGCACTGCTGAAAAAGCAGTTACAGTAACAACAAACTCAAAGGGTAGACATAACACAAGTTTCTGAAGAGCAGCACCTACAGGAAGGTCCTCTAGCAGGACAGGAAACAACATAGGAACGTTGGCCAAGGGAAGACACACACCCTGATGTGGAAATAATGATAAAATAGCAACAAGAGAGGGAGTCTCAGGCAGCAGCTGAAATACTAATGCTGAAACAGTAGTTGTAGGAGACAGAAGCCTAGATGGCCTACATGGCCAGCTGGGCAATGGAAGCCTCGCAATGTAGGCAACCGGCTAGATCTTATGCATTGTATCTTAAAGACCAATGGCTTCAGTTTAAAATCAAAACATTGGCCCAAAGGGGCACAATCCCTTTCCAACATTATGGTCAGTTTATGCATCTGTGTGCCACTAGTTCAGCTGAGGACAAGGCCAAATTAGCAAGTTTTACTTACATAATATGGCACTCCCTGATATGAACTTTTGGGACCCCAATGTTGCATTAGGAGATGTACAACTCATGGCTATGGATTCGTAGATGAGCCATGAGGAAAAAAGGGCAGTGGAAGTTCAGCAGATCATGGCTAAAGAACTGAATGAGCCCCTGCTAATCAGGGTAGAACCAGAAGACCCCTCAACTCTAATATATGCTCATCAACACCTTGCCAACAACCCTCAATTTCTCCCGAATTATGTCAAAAAGCAAGCGCAAGCCATCGGCCATTTTGAGGATATGGAAAGGTTATTTGGTGATGATTGCCTTCATTCTTGTATGAGGAGATGGAACACACTATCCTACAGCTTAAAGATCAGGGAGTATCACTCCCCAACCAGAATGAGGGAGGCTTTGGCAAGAGTGCCCCTTTATAAACAATCAATGCAAAACCTAAAGGCCAACTCGATTGGCCTCAAGTTCAGTCCTCCACTACTCTTAGGACTACTGTAAGGGGTTAAGGAAGAAGAAGAACAACAACAGTGGGAGGAGGTAGATAGAAAGGTAGGTTTTCATGACAAGGAATAGGAAATCACCTCAGAAGCATGAGATGTCAAGGAAGTTGTTAAGGCCATCAAGGATGAAGAACTAGATTAGTTGCTCAAAGGATGAGCAACCGATTCAGCAGGGGGGTGATGATGAGCCCCAGAAATGGGTAACTATATGGGCTCATTTTACCTATTGTTTCCATTTAATCCACCATTCTCCATAGTTTTGTGCATGTTTTTTAATATAGTTATGTTAATTGAGTGAATGGGGACAGTCATTTTTCCATGAAGTCTAATGAGTGTTTATTGCAGATTTTTGGACATTTTTGGACCAAGATCAGGCATTTATGAGTAGATTGATAGCCAAAACTCAAAGAAACCAAGCTGAGGACTTATAGTAAGGGTGTCTCCTGTATTAATGACCCCTTCCTCAAGTTCTCCACTAGCAACTCGGAGTTGAAAGGACACCACATCAATGATCACAAGGGTAGCCGAGCAGGTCTAATGAAGTTGTTGTTATCTATAAGTTTTGGCAACTGAGTTCCTAAAGTTTAGGAGGACTATTGGGAGTCATCAAGTTGTATAAATAAGAAGGCCTTAGACCTTAGTAGATTAGCTATTGAACAGTCTATTTTCGCACTTTAGTGCAGCTCGGCATTCAGCTCATTTTCGAGCTCTTTCTGTAAACAGTTTTGTGATATGACTAGTATTTTTTGATCAATGAAGATGAATTCAACTTGAACCAGAAGTTATATTTGTAAGGGGGTTGTAGCTCTTGGGGTTGGGCCCAACCCAAGTGCCCAGTACTTCCTTCTTATATTTATGTGTGTTTTCTTCTTGCATTCATGAAATAATTTCTGATATTTAGATTAAATTTTGCTTCATTACTTAAGTTGTTTTTTATGATTAAGATAGTTGTCCTTGCTTTAGGTTTAGTTAGTTTGTTGCAATAATAGAAAAGACCCACAAAAAGGCTAACAAGTAGGCTTTGAGCTTCTTTCTCCCTCCTTGGGACCATGAATTGAGACCAAAGCACTCTTGCTGCCACCAAAACAGTGTTTTTGCTTTCCAATGCAATTGCTAGTGTGTGAATTCGAGTTGGAGAAGTTGATAACAGTTGTATTTACATGATTGGATTTTTCCTTGTTTAGTTTTCATAGCTTTCTTGCATCATTTCCTGTCCATAAAATTCTGTTCAGCACTTTTTTGTTTTTGTTAGAGTAGAATTCGGTTAAAGTAAGTAAAACTTTGTTTTTTTAATTCTCCTTGAAACAGTTTGTAGAAGCAGGTGTGCAGCTCACTCAAATACCATCCCAAATTATCATCCTCTCATCCCCCAACCTGCTCTAGTCCACTTCTCAAGGTTTTCTCCACTCATTCACCACACTTTCCCAAACAGCCCTAATTTCTACGTTTTTGTGCAAAATCACTTTCTTATCCTTTGAACCAATCCAACTGTCACCTTCATGTTTGATCATCATTGACAAAGTCCTAGACCCTCAAACACCCTCATCCAACCTTCATTTTCCTTTTCCCACCATTTTTCATCCTCCAAACCTTCAAAAATCACTTTCGGCCTGCCCCTGTAGAACTTCCTATAGATCCCCTGCAAACTTCCTGTAGAAGTTCATGCAAGTGATTTTTCAAAATCTGATCACAATGGAATTCTCCAAAAGAGTGCTAGGGACTCCTTAGGTCCTCTCCACACCTTCCTCGTCATCTGCAATAGCCAAATCTGTCTCCTTTCACCACCAAACCTCTGCACAGTTAAATAGTTAAAACACAACCATAATAATTCTGCATAAAATTGCTCAAAAATGCAAAAAGATGGTTCTTCCACATTTTCCTTCAGAAGTAGCTTAAGTACATGCATTCTACCTTGAGAGTAGTCCATGGCATCCATTTCAGTATTTTTGTCTCTTTTTCTTGCAAAAGTAGGGTTAGTGGGTAAAACTAGGGTTTTCTAGGGTTTGCATTTCCTTTCAGTTTTCATCCTTCTTCTGCAAGTAGAATAGCCTCTTTTGAGTTAGCTTTCTTCCATCACAATTAAAAGCATTTTCTGAGAACTCATAGAAATTGGATTGAGCTCCTAGCTAACTTGTGCCAGCTGATCAAGTGACAACCTGCACTAAGAGCTACTTGTGCATACGTCACTGTCTCTTCCAAGTCTTTTACGAACTACCGGGTTGATAAAAGTAAAGAAGGGAGTCCCAGGAGTTGTAGTATCATTTTTGCAATAATGGAGCCCACCATAGGTCTTCTAAAGCATAAAGATGAAGCATTTGAAAAGTTCCAAGCCTTCAAATCTTTTGTTGAATATGAATCAAATCGAAAAATCAAATGCCTCGGATCTGATCGAGGAGGGGAATTTCTATCAGATGAATTCTTTGACTTTTGTGAACAACATGGAATAAAAAGGGAATTCTCCACTGCAAGAACACCTCAACAAAATGGTGCAGTAGAAAGGATGAACAGAACAGTTCAACAAATGGCTCGAGCCATGCTAGATGAATCTGGAACTCTTGCAACCTTTTGGGGTGAAGTTGCATTCGCTCCCGTGACTATTCTCAACAAAGAAAATGTTGGGGTAAATAGAACTAAAACTCCACATGAACTTTGGTATGGTAAGACTCCTACTGTAAAATACTTTAAATTTTTTGGAAGCAAATGTTTTATCAAAAGGACTGATGAAAAACTTGGTAAGTTTGAACCCATAGCAAATGAAGGGATTCTTCTTGGTTATTCTTCCAGAAGTAAAGGACATAAATGTTATAATAAGAGACTTGGGAAAATTGTTGAAAGCATTGATGTTGTAGTTGATGAAGCATGCAAAAATCCAAAACAGATAAAATTAACAAAAGATTATGACAATGAGGAAGATGGGGATTACTTTCCCACATCAAATCAAAATTATATTGAAGAAGAAACCAATGAAGCACTAGAAGAATATATAATGGTAGAAGAAAAGACTCCGTCTAGGTCTGTTCAGAAAAATCATCTAGAAACTCAATTTTTAGGAGAAAGGAAGGCTGGTGTACAGTCAAGAGGAACTATTACAGGGACCTCAAGCTATCTAGCATTACTATCCTCCACCGAACCTCAAAATGTAAATGAAGCATGAAAATGAACGTTGGTTCAAGGCCATGGATGAAGAACTTGAGAAAATTGAAAAGAATGACACTCAGGAATTAGTTCCTAGACCTCATGATAAAAATATTATAGGAACTAAATGGATATTCAAGAACAAGATGAATGAAAATGGAGAAGTCATTAGAAACAAGGCCAGACTTGTTTGTAA
>APFE030018815.1:16208-30291 GCA_000404065.3 Pinus taeda
ACAAGAAGGTATAGATTTTGAAGAAAATTTTGCACCTATTGCTAGACTTGAAGCCATAAGAATGTTTCTTGCTCTTTCCAGTTTTTGGAAATTCAAAGTATACCAAATGGATGTGAAATCAACCTTCCTTAATGGATATTTAGGAGAAGAAGTTTATTTTAAACATCCAGAAGGATTCATTCTTGGAAATGATGCAAAAATTGTATGCAGACTCAAAAAGGCTCTCTGTGGTCCAAAACAGGCTCCAAGGGCTTGGTCTTAGCACCTTGACAAATATCTACACTAATAAGGTTTTACAACAGGTTCTGCAGATAGAAATTTATATACAAAGATTGAAAATGATAAATTGCTAATTATTATTGCTTATGTTGATGATATCATTTTTGATAGCAATGAAGAATCCATGAGTCAGAATTTTTCTTCAGTAATGCAGCAAGAATTTGAAATGTCCTTGCTTGGTGAACTTACCTATTTTCTTGGTCTACAAGTTTAGCAAACTAAAGATGGTATATTTCTTTCACAAACCAAATATCTCAAGTAGATCTTGAAAAAGTACAGAATGGAAGATTCTAAACCTGTATGTACTCCAATGGTAATAGGATGCAATCTCTGCTCAAATGATGAATCAACAACAATACATCAACTAACCTACAGATCCATGATTGGCAGTCGGCTTTATCTAATAAGTAGCCGACCTGACATCATGCATGTAGTAGGAATAGTTGGGAGATTCCAAGCAAATCCAAAGGAATCACACCTTCAGGAAGTCAAAAGATTTTTCAAATATCTTCAAGGAACTCAGGACTTTGGACTATGGTATCCTAGAGATGCAGATATTACTCTTCATGCATATATGGATGCAGATTGGGCAAGAAGTGTTGATGATAGAAAAAGCACTAGTGGTGGTGCATTCTATATGGGTTCCAGGTTAGTGTCTTGGTTCAACAAGAAACAAATTTCAATTGTTTTCTCTACATCTAAAGCAGAATATGTGGTTGTTGCATCTTGCTGCACACAACTACCTTGGCTGATGCAAACTTTGCAAGACATTCAGATCACATGTAATCCACCCATCTCCATTCTATGTGATAATACAAGTGCCATCAGTATTTCAAAGAATCCAGTCATGCACTCTAAGACCAAGCACATACCCATCAAGTACCATTTTCGACGAGAACAAGTGCTTGAACAAAAGGTAAACTTGGAGTATGTCCCCTCCAAAGAACAGGTTGTTGATATATTCACTAAACCACTACCCAGAGAAACATTTGAATATCTCAGACAAAATCTAGGAGTTATTGCTGCATCATCCTACTATTAAATCCAGTTTTTCAGAGAAATTTTACAACACGCTGGTTTCATGAAGTATATGCGTGGGTACACACAGGTTGACTTGGCTGAAAGCGTGTATATGTTTTTGTAACAAAAAGAAACAGTGATAGCATAGGTTCAGGGGGAGCATTCACATTCCATATTTTTGGCATTATGGTTGCTAAACTGGGCTATTTCTTAGTTGCATCATTCATTAGTGTGATATAACTTCTTCTGTCATGGTCTATATTTCAATGAGTTTTATTGGTCATATGATGTAATGTATGTTGTCAATATCCTTGGGATGGATGATGTAATAATTTTTGTATTTTTGTCATGTATAAACTTTGGTATATCCCCACTTGGTTGGGCAGATGAGTCAAATATAGCGTATCCCCACTTGGTTGGGTGATTGATGTATGTATGAGTTCATGGTCATAGAGAGGTCATACTCACTTTGTTGAGTTATAATATCTTGTTATTATATTGAATTATATCTCTGCAGACTTGAAATATACTCCGGGGGAGTATGGATAGTATCATGCAAAGGAGGAGAGTAGAGTGGTCCGTCCCTTGCCCTTGATGTCAAAGGGGGAGAGTATTTTGGTATTTTGGTGTTGTATGGTATCTCTAATAGTTTACAACTTGCAGTAGTCAACACCATCATGGTTTCCATTAAGTCCAAAAGGATATATTGTTGACATTATGATACAAGTATTGTCCTTGATGGCAACTCTACAGGTCAACTCAGTTTTCATAAGAGGCTAATAAAAATATTCAGAGGCAAAAGGGCAGTGGTACAGAGGATCAGGAAGATGGAACTAAGGTTTATTGATCAAAATAAAAAATTTGAAGGAAGAATATGATGTAAAAGCAGTTTAAGAGATACAAGCAGGTTCACTTAGTCCAAGCATCGTATACACACAGGTATTGAGAAAAAAAATAGTGTATAACGTACACACGCACTCCCACAAAAGGCAAAGTGCGTACATGTTGAAAACCATGATTTTGGTCCGAGATATTTGATCCAAGGTATCTTTGGACCATGATATTGACCCTAGGTATTTAATTCAAGGTATTCGGTCTGTGGTATTTGATCCAAGGTATTGGTCCTAAGTGGATTCGGTCCATGGTATTGAGAAAGGCCAAAAACTATATAAATAAGAGAGTTTCATAAGGCCAAATGTGCAAGTGGATAAGATTCTAAGGAATAATTCTATCTAAAGTATATTTTATGTTGCGGGGTTATGTTTGGGACTAGATCTAAAATATTTATGTGCAACTTGAGTTCAATATTGGATCAGGATCATGAGACCTGAAATGAATTATTTTTGAATGATCTGATATTGGTTGAGGCTAGATCTGATGTTTTACGTATGTTTTATTCATTATCTATCATGATCTGGGTTTGTCTGAAGTCTGGAATTGCAGCAAAGTTCTGAGTCAATATTTGTAGATCTTTACATAGGTTCGCCTCGGCAAAAGAGTGTATACATGCAAGTTTTTTTCTTTCAAGTACGGTATACAAAAGAAAGGCTTGATGTTCATAGATGACTGATCTATCAGATCAGTATTACTAATTTATTACTACTGTTATTTTAGTGTTGTCTATCCATGAAGTATTCTTAGATCTGAATGCATAAGGAGGTTGATATTTGATTGATTGTATAAGTGAGAAGAAGTGTTTTATGTTGCCTGTCTATGTAAAGTTTTGTAAGTTGGCAATAGATGTTCAGTACATTGCTGGTTGGTACAGTTTGTGATTCAAAGATTTTATGATTCGGAATCTTTAGAGGTATACATAGGTTGGGTTGAAGGAAGTAGCGTATACACATAGGTTTTCTTCATTGAAGTAGTGTATACAGTTTGACACATGAATTTTTGAGGTTTCAGTTGGTTCTGAATGTTGATATAGGTTTTGGGTTCAGCACAGTGTTCTGATGATAGTGATCTAATTGTTTCAGATTAACTGCATGTTGGCTGATAAATTTTGAGTTTCTAAATTTCTCATGGGTTATTGATGAGTCAAGGTCTTCATATATCTTGATATGTGCCAGGAGCATCCAGTCTAAAAATTCATGAAACGTGGTCCGTGGTGGAAGAGTGGAGTTTTCTATAGGCTGGCACCTATGTACTAGTAAAAATATTGGCTAGTACAAGAGCTACGGGGTTGTATCTCCCTTCCAGTAGAAGCCGGAGAACGAGAGAAGGTTGTAACCTTATGCAAGTAGAAGCCTGCTTACTAGTATGAGTCTGCACCAATACATGATTTTAAACAAATTTTCTTAGTATTAAAAGAAGACAGAGATGACAACAGTAGGTGGTTTTCTCCCACATTGCATTTCCACCTTAAATCTTGGTGTTCATGTGTGTTGCTTATGTGTAATGGTTTATTATGTTTATACTGCACATGGTTACTATTTAATTATTGATGAATTAATGATGCATTGATTAAAGATCAACATATGATGAATTAACTGAATCGTAAGTTTACTGCATAAACGTTGGTTTCCTTAAAGACAATTGCATGTACATGCTAGTTCCCCTCTCTGAAGTAGCATATATAAATCTGATTATGCAAAAGAAAATTTCTTGATCTGATAATACTGATTCACCCCCCTCTCAGTACTATTTCCAACATCTTTGACCACATATAAAGGGTTATAGACTTCATGACAGTCCTGTAAGAAACCTTCTGGAACTATGTAGAAGTTTAGAGAGTCTTGCAAGCTATTCCCTGATGATAACGAAAGATATTCAAGTTGCTGATAATGTATGCTTGACTAAGCCTTCCTGAATGGGTTTTGACTATCCTTCCACTAAAAGGAAAATAACCATTTTAACATTATAATAAGGTCTTTTGTACAAGGTCAAGGGATTATAGCCAGGTGAAGGAATATCCATGTATATGTATAGATCCTTCCAACTGGGCGGTTAATAAAAAGGGCCTTTGTGCCTAATGTTCCAAGTGTTATTCCATATCCTTAAGAATCATTTCATTGCATGTGACAATCAAATGTCCTATGATCAACACCAACAAGCATATCACAGAATAATTCATTTCCAGTTCCGAAGCACACACTTGGTTTGTTTAACAATATCATTCATTTTAGAGAAGCAATACATATACAGATATATTTAACATATCCATTAGTACCATCTCCCCACAAGGTGCAACCACATGCTTATGCATCAATAGTCTCCATTTTAATCCAAAGATGCAATGTCATTTCAGCCAAAATGCAACGTAATTTCATTAGCATTTAAACAAGTGTATGAGACTACTTATCTTTAAAATTGTAGGGAAACTTAGTTAGGGATAAGGGCTCTCCACGCAACTATAGACAATTGCAAACACTCTTACTTACAGTTGTCACCCCCAAGCCAAATTCTAGATTCTGAGTGGGGTTCCTACTTAAGGGAATCAAACAAAATTTGTCAATTGAAAACACGAAATCTCAAAGGACCTCTTCCTCAATCCCACCAGTTGACTACTAACATCGTATTCAACGCAAGGAGTCTATAAGTTCTCTATCTCACCCCCAGTGCATACATAATGATTCACTCCCTTCTCAGAAATCCATAATCCACCGTAATAGTAAGGAGATAACCAAGGGTCTTCAATCAAGTCTTCATTTTATGTTTCATTGGGATTTTTCTCTTCCCATGCTATCCATGGCTCCAAATCATGCTATCTCAACCCACAACCTCCAAGGGACCCAAGTTTTTATAGGGCTCCAAATATTACATCCCAACCCACAGTCTCTAGGGAACCAAGCTATTAAATGGCTCTAGATACTTTATCTCAACCTATAACCTCCAAGGACCCAAGATATTACAGAGATCCAAGGATCCTATCTCAACCCACATCCTCCAGGGAACCCAAGTTGTTACAGGCCTCCATATATTAGAAATTCAACCGAGAGTCTCTAGGGAACCTAAGGACCAAACCCCTTCTCTTCGCTTCACTTCTAGTCCGCTTGTTGATCGCACCAATCTCTTCCTCCTCTCTTCGCTTCCTAATACCTTCTCCTCTTAGATGATTCCCCAAGGTAGTACCTTCTTCCAACTACTTCTCACTTCACCCTGAATGCCCATGTTGCTTTGTTTTACTTGTTCTGCATGGGTTCTTCATCCCCATCCTTGCTACCTTTCCTGGTATCATCCTCCCTAAATTTTGTTTCCTATTTTCCTTTCTAAGCTTCTTCAGTGTATGGATATGTATCCTTTCTTTTGCAGCTCAGTTAATCTAAGATCCATCCCATTAAAATCATTCGCACACCAACCTTTAGTGGTTGTCAAAGAAATTCAAGTTTCTTCTATGCATAAGAAAACCTCAATCATCTAAAGAAAGCAATCCTCCTCCCCAACTCTGAAATATGTATCCATTTGACTTAGTCCCCTTTTTAAATTTCACATATTTGTATAAATATTACAATGCATTTTATGAGAGAACCATGGTTGGGGTTGTCACATGTCACACCAGGGGAATAAATAATCAATATTTATAGTATGTCACCCTTCATTGGAAGTTGAAACAACTATTGGGATGTGTCATCCACGAGAATCATGAATATATGAATTATATCATATCATTCTTGGATGAAATTCAACAAAATTAGTGGAATATGTGAGACAATATGAACAAGTTGGATTCTTTCCTAGCCCACGTGGAAAAACACAACCAATGTGATTTTAAAATAGAAGAGCCTTTGAGTGTGTCGATGTCATGGAATGTATTAGTTTCATACTCATATAAACAATCCATAAGTCCAAGTATTCACAAAATAATGAAATTATGAAATTATTAATCATGAAAGTAGACTTACTATAGAAGTCTACGTATGACGAATCATGGGAATGGAGATGACACAAAAACAACTAAGATTATTTGTGGAGATATTCATGGAGATATTGTAGAAAAATTTATGGAAAAGGTTCAACTAATTACCCAAATTGATAATTTTTTATGAGAACCTCAATTCTATAATACGAGGCTTCATGTGTGTGAATAATGTATCATTATTTTCTGTGAACATACAATTAGGCTTAAAATCCTTTTCCGCCAACATTTTTGTATCTTGAATTATTCTTTTGTTTTCATTAATTATTTTCAATTGGTATCAGAGCCTGAGTGAATCCATAGTCCTTTGGCCTGATATTTCCATTGTAGTCTTCCATGGGAAAGTATTGAATAATGTATGAAGTAGTCAATTTCATGTGAAAGTTGTACACATTGAATGGGATGCCGTTGAAGGTTTGAGCATGGAGTAAACCTGTGAGTGAGAATTTTGGAAATATGTGTCTGATTCCTTTAGAAGGCCATTGTATATGGAAGCAATCAATGTAAAGGAGGGATCCTGTGCTTGATGACTTGATGTCCTTTAAAGATAATCTACATCCAACAATACTTTTTTTGGAGGTCGAAGTTCGGACTGATCTTCCTCAGGGTTTCCTCACCAATTAATACTTCTTCAGTGATCCACTATAGAGGAATGACCAAGTTCAAATTGTAGCCACCAGGCACCAAAACTAGAAAATTAGGAGAATCGCCTTAGTGAATTGACAAAAGGTGAGATGTGATCTACAACCAACGTTGAAGGAGAAAGGAAGTGTGGTATATGCATACTATTTCAGATCTGAGTACTGTGAGAGATCTGATTTTTTATCAAAATTCCTATTGACATAATTTTTTATGGATGTTGGTTCCATGATGATGCATGAAGAAGGGAGAATCCAAATCTGTAACTGAGCCCAATTTTGAATTACAAATCTGGAAGTTGACCATAAATTTGTTTTCTCAACACCAATGAATAAATATCTTTGGTATTATTTTGTACAACCATTTTTTACGTTATGCAACAAGATTTTTATTCTCCGCTGAAATGATTCACTGGTACCATGTCTCAATTCATATTAACATAACAAATTGAATTTGTAGGTGTGTTTTTCTAAAAGTAGAGGGAAAATCTAACCATATGATGGTGAAATAAATGAAATCAATCAAATTTAAATAAAGGTTGCAAATCAATACCATAGAGTTTTCCCTCAGTGTCATTGAAAAATCTCAAAGATTGTGAGAAGCTCTTTGAAGTGGAAATTTCATGAAGCAATATGATGCAAATGGGACACACTTCTAGATGACATTTCTCCTACTAGCAATAGCCAGTTCTGCCTTAGTCGTTTTCTAGTTGACACCTTCATTGATATTGATACCCCAACAACTAAAATACTTGGTTTTCTCTTAATGGAATTGCTAGAGGCCTTTGGCGTTGGTAGCGGTAATGCCAGTGGGCCTTATGGCATTCTAATTTTATATTGAAGATCTAGATTTTGTGACCTTTTCTGTTATATTGAGAAATCATAAATTAACAATGTTGCATGGAAGATTAATGGATTTTGACCAAGTAAGGGGTTTTGGAAGGTGGCTTTGGTTGAAAAAATTCTCCTATGAAATTTTTGTCCTCTGGTATAAATCCCGATGGAGCTCTAGTGTCTAGACAATCATGCAATTTTGAATCTATACACCACTTCTCCCTGATGGAAATGCTACAATTTCTCTCAAAATTGAATTGAGCAAACAATGATTTCTCTCATGAGATATACCATTTACAACAGAAAATCTCAACACATAGCCTGGGAATTAATTACACCACAACTGACACCTTAAGCTTGGTAAAAGAAAATCAAGTGAGCATTAAATTGAAAGAAGCAAAGCACAAGATCAAGCGAGCGTGAAATTCAAGAAAGTTTAAGGAAAAAAGTTCAAGCGAGTGAGTTCAAACGGGGAAAAGTATTCAATTGTTAAAGTTTCTGAACAATCTGATACTATCCATTACTGAGGAAATAGTGAAAAGCATCAAAGTCACTCTTGTTGATATTAAAAGGCATCTACATTATGCACATGAGGAAGTTGAATTTATCCAAGTTGAGTCACAACTACAACAAGGGTAGTTGCAGCAGAAGAGTCATGTTTTCGAACCATTCAACAATACAACTTCAAATGCAGAAGATGATCATTCCAATCCACTTAGCGATATAAATTCTAGTGTATAATTTTTATACGATCAAGTCCAACCTTCTTTTTCCAAGCCGATCATCAAAACATGGGAAGAAATTCAGTGAAAAAAATTCGTTATGGTTTAGGATATGACAAAAATGATATTAATTTTCATATTCCCAACTATTAAAACCCAATCAAGTTCATCAGTGGAGGATTTCTTGATCAAGAAACATCAAAAATCAATGAGAAAGTTAAAGACAGGGAAAAATGCCAACATTGTCAAAGAACTGGTCATATGGAAGATCACTATTTTGATCTCCATCCTTGTCACCATTTTGGAAAGAAAAATCATTCATCGAAGAGTTGTTCCAAACAAAATAAACCAACCATATTGAAGATTAATCATAAATGGATTGATTCATGGGAATGAATGTCAGCACTCAAATGATTATATATGCTTTATCGAATAATTAAATCTCGTATGAAGACAAATATTGTAGCCAACAGTCAAATGAAGATGGTAGTCTCAAGTGTTTGAAAGAGGGAGTACAATGGTGAAACTTTCCTGCACCTTAAGGTTGGGATTTCAAAACAAATGCAAATGGTAACAACCTCTCCTTTTAGCTAAAAAAGGGGGTAATTGATGAAGAAATTGAAATTGAATTGATGTTGATGGTTGTCAGACTTAAAGTTTTGACAACAACACAACTTGCCAGCGGGCATCAAAATTTGCTAGTGAGAAAGCGATTGGGATGTTGATTCAGAGCAAATATGGGCATTTTTGTTCACTTGGATGGTTATTAGAAATAGAAAAGGATAGATAAATCCTTTTCCATTGCAACTTGGCATTAGATTGAGTTTTCAAGCATTGCTAGGAATGTATCAGACTTGAAATTTAGTCACTTCTCTCGGTTTTCTCTTTTCATATTGGAGTTTCAGCATCCAATTTTGGCTGTTTTTCAGGCAGTTCTTCATCGAGGCTCAGCTCAGGATTTTTATTATGCAACCAGCTCTCAAAATAGAAGAAAAATATATATCAACGACTTCAAAAGTAGCCTCTTCGAGGGGGGAATCTCCTTTACATTACATAAAATTAACAATTCTTGGATGATACAAATGACAAGACCTCCTTTCTATATATAGGAGTCTAAGGGGTCACAATATAATCAGAGATGGCATAACAATAATAATGTAAGGGCACAATAATAACAATAGTGGACTTCTATGGAGCACAATAATAACATTATGGGGACAACATGGGCACAACAATAACAATAAGGGGTATAATAAAAATAATAATAAGGGAATACGCTAGTATTATAGGGAGCTAACATGCCCCTCTCCTTCAAAAAAGTGTTGTGCTCAACGCTTGAGTAGTTCTGGATGCTTTTGTATAAAATTCTCATCCTCCCATGTGGAATCTTCAGTGGGTAAATTCTTCCACTTGATGAGATACTCTAAAATTGATCAATTTCGTAGCTATCGAGTTCTTGTTTATGTGACTGCTTCAGGTTCCAATATGATTTTTCCTTCCTCGTCAAGTTCTGGAAATATTGTTTGAACTGGGACCTTGTCAACTATAACCTTATTTAAGCATGAAACATGGAAAATTGGGTGCACTCAGGAAGATGCAAGAAGTTCCAATTTCTATAGGTGGGAGGCCTTTAGGAGCCTCAAATACCTTGGAATGATTGTCCAAGACTTTTTGGAGATATGGAGAAATAGATGATTCCAATGTGGAAACCTCTAGCGAACATAATTGTGCAATTATGCCTCATTATTATTTCTTTAGAATCTTTGTCATGCCGTTAGAGCTTATTATCTTTCCCGATTTCCCTACGATACCCCTTAATTCAACTTCTTTTCCTTCCGAAACAAATTCAAGAAAAGTTCTTGAAAATTAAAAGCTATCATACCCAAAGATTGTAGCCATTGAACTTGTAGTACAACATTAGAACCGCCCATTCGAATGGAAAGAATTGGACTATTCAACACATATTCTCCCATTGATAGCTTGATATTATGGCACTTTCCAGATAAATTTATGGTTCCTCCATTTGCAACCATCACTTGACACTCTGGTGCTCGATATAGGAAGCAGTTCAATTCCTTGGCTATCTTACAATGAATAAAATTATGGCTATTGCTCGAATCAATCAACACTATTACCCTTTTCTTCTTGATATGTCCTTCTATATTAATAGTTTCAAGAGTGTTAATTCCAACCAATGCATTACAATAGATGGTCGTATTCATTTCTTCTTTCTCTAAGGTTTGTTCCTAGTGTGTATCCTCTTCTTTTGATGTTTCTTATTCCTATTCTTCCTCCTCTTCACAATCTATGTAAAATATTTTTTTCTCAGCACACGTATCACATTTAGTCTATTTTCTATCACAACTGTAACAAATCCCTTTTGTTCTTTTTTCTTCCAATTTTTTTGGTGTCAACCTTGTAGGTTGTGGAAGGCTAGGGGAAAAAATACTTCCATCTTTATTGTTGTGAGTGGTAGGCTTCCTTGTTGCCATAATTTTTCTTTCAATTTTTCTTGCCAACCTGAATTCCTTCTCCAATGAATCAGGTTCCGAAAGGCAAACTTCATGTTGGATGTTATCCTTTAAAGTCCCTATGAACACATCAATCTTAGGCTCCTCTGAAACATCTTTTACCCTGATATTCAATATTTGGAAGTCCTTAATGTGTTCAATGATTGAACCCTTTTGTTTGAGATTTATCAATTGGCTAAAAAAGGTGTTTCTTTTTGTATCCTCATAATGTGCTATCATTTCTTCCCTAAAAATTACCCAAGTGACAATTTTTTTACGAGAGAAAAGCCATTGATACCATACAAACTTATTGGGTTCCAAATATAAAGTTGCAATGTGTACCTTTTGTGTGTTTTGCACATTATGGAGATCGAAATATTGCTCCATCTATAGTATCCATGTTATGGGATCCTCTCCATCAAACTTCCTCATATCAATCTTTGGAATATGGTGGGTCCTCAATCCAACGTTAGAGTCTATGAAATCATGTCTAACGTTTCTTTTGTTTTCATCATGAGTTTCCTTTACTACTCTTTCACCATTTGTAAGCATTTCTTGTGGAAACTTTGTCAAATCTATCTTCAAATCTTCCATGTTGCCTTTAAGTTTTGCTTCGATACCCTCCATCTTAGCTTCCATGCCACCCACCTTAGCTTCCATTCCATTCTTTAAACCATCCATATTAGCTTCAGTTACATTTTTTGAGAGCGAAATTTGTTGCACTTGGTCTCATAATTTTGATATATCATGTTGCATTTTGTCCTCTTCTTCATGTGTCATAGTAGAGATTTCAGGGCACTTACTAGGTGTTTCCATTTTCTTTCTTCGAGTCATCAATGAATGATAATTTTTCTTCACAATTTCTTTTTAATAACTTCAAACTACTTTCTCAAACAAAAATTATGCAAATTTAAAAAAAAAAAACTACAGACCTTCTTTTCTGCTTTGTATGAGCTCGATATTGAAATGACTGTAACTCTGTAATTTCGGATCTCCAAGTTCTGAAATTTTGGCCTGTGATAGCCCTCTGAGTCCTATTTCCAACTCGACAAGTCTAATCGCGATTTGATCCTCTAAGAAAGCTTATACCCAATCTCTTGTGATGACTTAATTATAGATGGGTTCCGTAGATCAAACTTGTACGATGTACCACGTGTCACTGTTTTGACCTTTGGCTCTGAAAAATTATACCCAACAAACTAAATTCCATCCTATTTCTGTCACTTTTTACTAAATTTGAATCCAATGCTCTGAGAGAGAGTTATGATGATTTTCCCAAGGTGACCCATTTTAGATCGAATTCAGGAGCCTGCAAAAACCCTAACTTCCTCAGTTCATATCTCCCCAAATATAGCGATACAAGATACGACATTCAGTCACGAGGTTCATCACGATTTTGGATCAAATGGGTTTTAATTTCAGCTTCTAAAGCTTTGTAGAAAAACGTGATAGCGACAATGCCACAATGACATGTTTGAAGCAGTGAAACCCTAGAATCGAAAGCCTCTTATACCTATTGTTATGTAACCAACTCACAAAATAGAAGAAAGAGATAGATAAATGACTTCAAAAGTAACCTCCTCGAGGGGGAAACCTCTGTTACATTACATAAAATGAACAATTCTCGGATGATACAAATGACAAGACCTCATTTCTATATATAGAAGTCTAAGAGGTCACAATATAATCAGAGCTAACATAACAATAATAATGTAAGGGCACAATAATAACAATAGTGGGATTATATGGGGCACAATAATAACATTATGGGGACAACATGGACACAACAATAACAATAATGGGTGCAAGGACAATAATAATAATGGAATACACTAGTATTATAGGGACCTAACAATTTTCAACATGAAGACTTGGAGATGGTACCAGCTTCTTACTTTAAACTTAAAATTTAGTGGGGGGATTTTATCCTCATACTCACATAAAAATCGATAAGTCAGAGTATTAAAAAATAACGAAATTATGAAATTATTAATCATAAATGTAGACTTACTCTAGAAGTCTATGTATGACCAAACATGGGAATGGAGATCACAAAAAATCAACTACGATAATTGTGGAGATATTCATGGAGATATTGTGGAGAAATTCATGGAGAAGGTTCAACCAATTAGCCAAATTGGTAATTTGTTATGAGAACCTAAATTCTATAATATCAAGCCTCATGTGTGTGAAAAATGTATCATTATTTTATGTGAATATACAATTAGGCTTAAAAGCCTTTTCTGCCAAAGTTTATATATCTTGAATTATTACTTTTTTCATTAATTATTTTCAAAATGTTCCACCAACAGTTAGGGGATCTCCTGGATGTAGAATCCCAATTAAAATCTACACTGTTTAGTTTAGGAGTCCTATCTAGTATGTAGGCCTGACAACCATCACATTTCCTATGATTCTCTTTAGACAAACAAACAAAAATCGTTAGAGAACAAAATATAACCATGGAAAATTTTAGGGGCGAATTTTCGCCCTTGGGATAAATTAAGGGGTTTTATATTTTTATTGGGTGAATATTTTGTATTATAGTACATTGTTACAAATCGCCTCAAATTTATTTTATAAAAAAAATTAATATGGAGGTTAGCCCACCTTATTTTAAGGGAGAGGGTAAAAAAAGTAAATTTGGCCCTTGAAATTAGGAGGTACAATCTTCCATTCGCCCTCATTTTCAAGAAAATGTATTTATGATAGTTATAAATAAAAAGATAAATGCAGTGGAGGTATGGTAAATAAATAAAATCTCTTTTTATACTCACTCCAAAGGTATGGTAAATAAATAAAAATACAAATAAACTAGAGGTATGGTAAATAAATAAAACCACCTTTTATATTTAGTCCATAACCCTCTTTCTATTTAAGAAGGCTAAAAAACGGTGTTTCATTTAAGTGAATCCTATGGGCCAAATACCATATTTGTAAAAGAGGTATGGTAAATTAATAAAAATATAAATAAACGAGAGGTATGGTAAACAAATAAAACATTTTTTATATTTACTCCATAAGTACCGTAAATAAATAAAACCTCTTTATATATTTAGTCCATAACCCTCTTTCTATTTAAGAAGGCTCAAAAAAGGTGGTTTTATTTAATTGAATCCTATGGGCCAAATACCATATTTATAAAATAAGTATGGTAAATTAATAAAAATATAAATAAATGAGAGGTATGGTAAATAAATAAAACATTTTTTATATTTACTCCAT
>APFE030018815.1:30311-56951 GCA_000404065.3 Pinus taeda
ATGGTAATACCATGGTATTCATGTGAGCATAGACTATTTAAAGGGGAAATTCTATAAGCTTAGATCCATCTTAATTCCGGGTCTACCCAGCACTGGGAGGGATAAATAGATTTCATCCCTCTAAGAGTGGTAGATGTGGAGTTAAGATGGATATAGGTTGGTTTTTATGATAATGAAGATATTAAATAGACTTAGGAAATTATAATGTAAGAAAATCTTAAGGTAAATGGTTAAAGCTACATTTAGTCATTTCACAAAATTTAGAAAAAATACCGATACCTCCATTAATATTGGTTTTTCTGATTTAACAAAAAAAATTCAAAACAATGAAATCTTAACTCTTTCCGCATCACCCTCGTAGAAGAGAGATAGTCGCTACCCAGATTTCCCACCATTTTTCAAGCATTCTCAATATGATATCTTCATGAAAAAGTTAAGGTACTGATCTTGGATTAGTTGTTTGAAAAATATGCTAGTTTGTACAACCTTTCATCTTCTCTGCTATTCTTAGTTTGTCATAATTATCTGTAGGGGTTGGGTCACTGCGCCATATTGTCCTAAAAGGCGGAGATTTTGCACCAAAAAGAAAATTAATCCACATGTTACAAAGCTATTAAAAATGGTATGAAGGTAGTGAATTATGCCAATAAGAAATTTAGATTGGGAGAGAAGTAATTAAATTTTATTATTTAATTGAAGATTTCCAATTAAAATAATAATAAATCTACATTTATACATTTATATATTGATTGGAAGGCTTTTGACAATGGTCACTTCTTTCCATTAGATCCCCTTTAGGCCTTTGGGATACCTACTACTTCATTATATTATATAGTTGGGACTTGCTACTTGTTGGCATGTTAGGGTAAACAAACTTGATGTGTTTTTTTTATCTCACAGTTGGAGTCTATGGAATAACAAAGAAATTTGCTAGCTTGGCAAAAGTGGTAGCTTGACAAAAGTGGTAGGGAAAACATTAATCTCTCCTACCATGACAAACATGGCCACTAAAACTTGCAACATTGTTTGTAGGAAGTGAAAATTATGTTTCTTTTTTCCAAACATGTATGATAGTATATTACAGTTTAATGAATATGTTTTATTATTATCATATATGGTTTCATACTTTAACAAAACATTCGCCAAGACTTCAGAATGTTTTATTATTCAATGAAAGATTTTCCAAGATCTTACAAGATTTTATAATTCAGTGAAAGATTCACCATCACTTTACAAGTTAATATAATCTAGTGAGAGATTCGCCAAAAATTATATATATACATATTATATTAGTGATAAAATCGCCTCCCATTTTTCCTATGTATCGTGGGCATTCACCCATTTATTATACATATAAATTTAGGGTGGTTCTTAAAATTTTCCCTGAATATAACCATTGATAAATGAAAATAAGAAACTTATGGAAATTAAGCACGTGAGATGATATGGGTGGAACAATAGGTAAGTAGCGGTGACATGAATCTTAAGATAAGTAATGTTAGAAAAACCTCAAATAAAAACCATGTATTCAATATAAATTAGTTCATTGATCATAAATATCAATGATCTCATGAATGCATGTAAAGGCATACAATCTCATATATAATATATACTCAAATCTATGAAATAGTACACCAATAATAAGAAGGATGTAATCTCACCATTCGATCACAACAAAAGATCTTACAGTGATTTATAACACATGAAAGATTGCACACCTAAGAATCAAAGACTAAAATACTCATCACATAATCACATGACAAATCCATGACACCCATAAATTGAAGTACAAAATTAGCACTTTCATTCACAAAATATACACTAGCTCTCACAACAGTATGCACCAATATTGTCCAAAATTAAAGGTCCTTTACAATGGGTTATAAGGAAATATTTATAGAAAATGGGTGGCCATTTGTCTACCTCGGTAACTCTTGAGTCACCTTATGACCTTTCATACCATCGTATGACTCTCTACTCTATTATATTTTCTACTACTAGCATATAATATGAAAGGAAAAGAAATGTTCCCAATCTACTAATATAGTTATAAAGAGATCCAAGACATCCAAATGCACTTCTTGTATTAGGAATGTATGCCAATGCTTGTACTCCTTTTCAAGACTGGTAACCTTATGTTGTAGCTCATCCCCATGCCTATGAAGACATTCTAGGGCATCTAGGAACACAGTGGATTTATTCACCTTCACTTGATTTAATAAGGTCATGAGATTCGTGTACATCCTTACAGGCACCACCACATATTGGGCAATTGTTTCCTTCGTAACATGTAAGTCCTCTATAGTAGCAATTTATTTAAGAAGATTTAGGAATATTTGGATTTTTGCTTGGACTTCTTCTTGTGGCCTCACGTTGCCTACTGAACCAATAGAAGGGAATTTATGCACCTGAATAAGAGATTCTAACCCACTCAGTAAATGTTTACATGAAGTTAGAACCTTTTCCAAATCCTTTGATAACTTTTCATGTGAGTGGACCTTAATCCAGATTGCAACTTTATCATTTTTTGTAGTTATCCAATCCTTTCTGGGAAGGGCTTCTAGTGCATTTAGATATTGAGTGGTACACTCATGTATGCTCTCGATAGCTTCTATGGATTGTTTGATCATTTCTCCCCTTTCTGTAGATCATGCTTGCATGGTTAGGAACATTGATATAACCTAATGAAGCTTCATCATTTCTTAGTAGACTAGGTCCATGAAATCTTATAATATTGTCACCTCTCCTTGAATCGATGGTTGTAACTCCTTGCTACTTGAATGAGTCATATAGAAGGCTTGGTTTTCATTTTGTACTTGTGTAAATATTTGTGACTATAAGTGGGTTGCAAACTAGGTAAACGATAGGTATAAACTTGGCTCACTTGGATTCATGGTTTGGGAGAGCCTATGATATGTTTTCCTATTCGTCGTGACTTGAGCCTTACACTCTAAGCAGGCCAACAACAAGGAGTCATATGAGATGACACGAGCCAAAGGTTCGATCAAATTATGAGAAGGTAAAGGTGTTTTTAGGGTACGACATTTGGGGAAGGTATCATATGGTAGAATCGAAGTAAGGAGGATGAATGAGTTAGGATTGTTAGGCCCTAAGAGCACAATTCCGTTTGTTGGAAAAGGGAGTTATGAATGCAAAGTCGTGTGATGGGGAGATAGGGCAAGAGGGTGGCAAGGGTTTATTTTCCTTTTTGAGGATATTTTAAGGAAAGGGAGGATCTTGGAGTGGGGGGTGGGGCGGGGGGCGGGCAGCATATACAAGCTAGGGCCTGAAAGAAGAGTAAAAATGTCAATCATAATGATTATAATGAAGACGAAGATCTCTCACCTGCAGGGTTCACAAGGCATTGTTGGTTGGTGGAGAGGGCTCTATGCGCTCAACGACGTAATAATGAAATGGTGGAAGGAGAAGCGATTAATAAAAGTACTCCCACATGTACGATGGGTAGTCACAAAATAGGTATGCAAAAAGAGCTAGTCACATGTCATTAGTCGTAGATGAAGGTCGCATGATGAGGTTGCGTAAAGAAAATGGTCGCATGTGACTAGGTGGAGGGAGGTCACCAGTTAGGATTGTGTAGAGTCGCGAGCCACATGAGACTATAAAAGGGGAGGTCGTGAGGAAGAATTGGATGGAGGAAATAGTTGCATGCGACTAACAAAATAGAGGTCACAAGGTCGCGAGGTCATAAGGTTGCAAAGCAAAATAGGTTAGAAAAATATGACTCTGCAACTTGGCGAATGTGTGGTCTATGGGACCAAGGTTTCATGTGATTGACACAAGAATAGGTCACAAGTCACGACAAAAAAATTATTAGAGGAAGTTTCGATTTAACTATGAGTGTGACTTTGAGAATTTAATAATAGAGATAAAGTGGAGGTCGCAAGTGGCGGCGTCGAGCCTTATCTTGGTTTTTTTTTTATGTGACTATAGAACAAAATGAAAACATTGAGTTTATGTTTCGTAGGTTAGGGTTTTCTCAAGCCCCAAGGAAACTCAAGACAAATAAGAAGATTGGGAAACTCGAGCAAAAGAAAAGGGTGACAAACACTCTAGTAAATGGAGTCTCCAAAATTTGAAAAGGGCTAAATTTTGGGGTTGTTGTGACTACTATAATAGGGTGCAAGTGTGAATGATCCTGCCATTGTGGCCTCTTCGGATTCGTGATCCGACTACGCTTCAATGGTCTTTGTTACTTATCGTGTTTACCACTTTTTTGTCTCGATGTTATTAGTTTTGTTCCTATCAAACCTATGGATAACTTTCATACTAATTTACACCTATGATTTCATTTATAATAAAGTGAGACTAAAAAGATTTTGAAACCAATATACTATATAATACAATATTTCAAGAAATAAAATAAATAAATAAAAAATAAAAATAAAAATTATACAACACAATTAAAACTATCCACATCAGAAATAAAAATAATACAAATGATAAAAATTTTTTAATTTTTTTTTTTAACTTTATATTTCTGTAAATAGAAGTACACATAAATTTATATACACTTCAACATTCATCTCACTAAAATTCTTATTATAAAAAACTTTATAACAAGAAAATTACAATACTTACTTACTTTATTTATATATATATAAAGATTTTATTTATTTTATATATTGTAAGCTCTACAAATTGAAATAGCATATAAATTATAATAAGCTTATAATATGCGTTTATTATAAATTTTTTTTTAAAAAAGAATTTTAAAAATATATTATGAATTAAGAATTAAAAATATATTATCAAGAATCATATATATATAATTGATGTTATTTTACATTTAAGGTAATTAATTTTTTTTATTTCTTATCTCTTATTTGTTTGTAGGTAGAGGTATTTATAGTAGTTGCTCCATGTGTGCTTTTTTGGTCTCAGTGATGCCACCAAGGCATCAAATGCGTTGTTGGCGAGTGGGAGGGGTAGTGGTCTTTAGGGGCAGATAAAAGTGATACTCTTCACTCATGACTTGGTTGCAACTTACTTCAATGCAGTTCTATCAGAAACTAGGAAGGGGATATATAAATTGGACACTCAAGCTAGGGTGGAGAGATAATCCCACTCTAATCCAAAAATCTTGGAGGATATGTCAACTTGGGTTCTTGATCTTGGGCACACCAAGGGAAGGAATAAACAATATCTAAATTCCAAGGCCTTGCACTATAAAATGAAGGCTTTACTAGGACTGGTCCTGAAATATAGGCAAGTGGAGTGGTATAATGTCTTGCCATCTTGGAAGAGATAAAAACGATGCTAAAAAATCAATGATTTTTCTTGGACATGATTGATTATTGCCTTGGACATGGGAAGGGGCATATTGCATGTGAATATGATAGCGGGGATTTGCAAGATCCACCAGGTTTGAGCACAAGGGTGTCAACAATGATCTCGTCCTCAAATAATGATTAGAGATCCTGTCGGTTTGCTTTGCAGTTCTATGTTCTCTATGTTTTAGTTCCACCAAGTCATAAGGGCTTTTGACTTTATGATATATTTAGTCTATATTAGTCTATGTGGTGGTTATGGCATAATGACTTGTTTTGCGAATTTTTTAACCAATGTTGTATGAAGAAATGTGGACCTGACAGTGTCAGGAGTAATGATTTAAGGAGGATTAAAATCCTCAGAGTGAAATTTGGAAAAACTATCCAAACTTGATTTTTTACAATACAAAATATCAAATAATAATAATAATATAAACACACTTATATTTTGTATTCGTATACATATGAGTACACATATAAAATTATAAAAGTTACAATTTACAATGCATTGAGTTTACAAAATGTGGCAAAAAGATTACTACACAGTCTTTAATTCTTAAACAACCATAGGAAATTTCTGGACAACAAACCAATCTCATACATATTCAACAACCTTGGTCAGCAAAGTAGATTCGATTGCAACCACACCACACTTATATCTAGAAAATAAAACCTTGATTCATTTGTTCACAATTTATACAATAATAAGTGAAATTAAATGTTGTATCATGTGCTCAAAGGGGATAGATTTAATGATGGAAAACCATGAAAGATTTTGAAATTGTAAAGTAAGGATAACTCATAAAAGTGTAAAGCGGATATTAATACAAAAGTCTCACATTCAAATTCCTAGTTGTCCACCTACCTAACCTTTAAATTCTTTAGAGAGCTCATTTGAAAACCCCATCAAAATATAAAATATATATGAGTACATGTAATAGATTCAATATTATAGTATAATGGTTGAAATGTGTCACACATTTAGATTTTAATTTAAACACATATCATTATTCGAAGACTGAAATCTCTCCACAAATTAACTCGTTGCATTTCTTAATATCATTGTTATTTCTTTCCATTATATATATGAGAAAAAAATATTATGATTATAATTTTCTATTTTTAAAAAAGTTTAATATGTATTTTTCAATAAAATTTAATAATTAAATAATATAATATAAATTTTGTTAAAAAATATAATTAAGACCAATAAAATTATTGTTTTGGAATATATAATTAAATTCAATAGTGTATTTGAATTGTAATATTTGGTTTGGTGAATCGAAATGATCTTTAACTAACTTCAACCTTAAAATACTAGGTTGCTCTTTTTAAGTGGAGGAGTCTAGCTCTCCTTTTATATTAAAGTGAAATATGTTTCTTTGTCTTTAATCTTGGATGTATGACTATAGATGTAATAGCCATGTATCCCTATTTTTAAGTAATATCAAAACTTGTAATTCAAAAAAATACTAAATTATTATCCTTTTATTTCGAACAAACCAAAAAATACATGTGATAACACCATTAAACTATTTCCTTAAATTCTATCTCAATAAAAAATATAATACATACAAACACTTCTAATTTATTACACAATCATTTATATAACCAAAGTAAAAGCCCCATTCATTTTAATTTATTTTTATTTTTATTAATTAAATTCCAAATATTATATATAATTTTATTTATTAAAAGTTAATTTTTTCGCTCATTATAATAATGTAATAATTAAAATAATGTTTACCTATATTAACATGGATAAAGAGAAAAATTTAATCGCAAGAATCGGTTTCTTATGTAGATCTTCACTCTGTTGTATTTACGCTTCTATAATAATATTATTAAACTTAAATTGAAAATAAAAATTGGTTGGATGATTGATTGACACAAATTTTATTAAGCCAAAGAAATCATACAAAGTCAAACACGTTTGATTGTGAACTCTAACTTTTATATCCTTTCAAACATTTAATGATATTATCAAATCTTTTCAATGATATTTATTAATCCTTTCCATGCTTACTTTCATTTAATTTAGAAAAAAGAAAATGGGTGTTTTTATTTTTTTGACAAATAGTATGCTGGAAACTAATTATAAATTTAAATATATTTTGTTGCTTTATATTTGATTAGTTGTTTTTAGTGAGATTTTTTGAAAGTTTTTCTGGTGGATTTTTTAGTTTAATTTTTCTAAAATATAGCAGTAATTTATTGAAATTACAAACTTGATGGGTAACCCTGCACAATAAGGTGTTGAATCTATATATATAGTCAAAATACCAATTTAAATAACACAAATCAAAATTTCACCTTAAATTTTTCTACTAGATTCCAACAATGAAAAGTTCGAAAAATCACACTAAAAAATATAATATTGTACACAGGGAATCATGAGATTGATTGAAAAAATTCTTCAGCATACTAGTAATTTCCATCCACCAATAGCAATTACCTGTGAAATATATTAGTAACAATAGCCCTCTATTCGCGAAATGAAAGAATTTAATGTGTCCGTAATTTATTTGATGTTGAATAGAATTTAACATTTATACACAATGGTCTTGTAGACCATACAAAGAATTGAAAGAATATGGATCTGGCCCAAATGCTAATCTAATCTCAGAATAAAAATTGGCACACCCTTAGTTTCGAGATTTAGAAGTTGGATATTGGTTATATCTACAAGTCGCAATACCGAACATGGGCGGAATTGGGGTGCCATAAAAGTTGGATCCTCCAAAAAATTGACTCTGGTTTGTATCACACCCAATCTTCTGATTCAGTCCTTGAAGGCTCTACTCCACCTTCTGCTTTTGGCTCCCTGACGACTTCAAATTATTAATCTAGGAATTGTCGTCGCTCGAGCTTGGACCTCCTGGAAGCTTTTCCAATATTGGATTGTGATCACTACCCTTTCTATTCTCTGATGCTCTCTCTAATTTCTCTGGCTAATGAGCATTGGTGAAAGATTGACCTACTCCTGGGATTGGACCCAATGGGAGTTTATGTTTGAATTCCCATTCCTTCTTCATATTTTTGTTTACTCTTGATCTCCATTGTATTGCATCCATTGGTAGCCGAATGGCCTACTCGTGGACTTGGCCCAAAGGGAAGTATATTCATTATCATTACGCTTTTGCTTTTCGAATTTGTCTCTACGATGAATGTAGTTTTCATCTTTGATTATGATTCTGTACTCATCTTCTCCATCATATTTTTCCCCTCGGTATGTTTTGCGTAAGTTGTTGCATCTTTTTCTCTTGCATCTTGGCTATCAATACTGGGCAATCTTCTATCACATGATCAAACTGTTTGCAATACTAACAGTATGGATGCGTGGGGTTCTGACAATCGCGTGAAAAATGTCTCGCTTCGCCACAATTATAAGAAATGATTTGTCTACGACCTCTGTCAGTCCCTCTTCCTTGTCCTCTTCCACGTCCCCGGAATCCTCCACACGCTGCACCTGTGCCCTGATCTTGAGGCCGATTTTTTTCCCGCATTCGATATGTAGGGATCTGCTACATCATCAATTCATAGCTTCGATAATTTTGCTCATCATGCCCAACCGATTACAGAAGGTACAAAACAATTGTTGCGATGTTTGTACAATCTTTTTTAAGAGGTAAAATAGTCAGTTGTGTGCTTTCCAACTATCTGGCAGATAGCACACCATAAGGGTACTCCTACACTCGGTCCCACAATGTTCTTTGGCTTCAATGGTACAGGGCCTCCTCCAATCAATTAATTCTGATAAATAGGGCAGTGATCCTTATCGTGTCTCTTGTCTTTGCATTTTATACACCAAACTTCAGCATACACCTCTGGCTGAGCTTTCTTTCCTGTCTTCAAGCTCTGCAACTCCATGTGCAGGCTTGCTAGTTGCGGCTGAATCTGTTGTACTCCAACATTTGTATCATGCACTAGTAAGGCTTCCAACCTCATCGTGATCTCCACAACCTCTGCTTGCATTCCTATCTTATGTTGTGATAACAATAATCTTAAATGGGGAAGGAAAGACGTGATATACTAGTCCCTATGCTGAGTATCTGTGATAGACATATTAGTCTGTCGAATCAAGCTCTTTAACCTCTGATTGAAGTCCCACGTAGACTCATTTACCCTCTATTGTATTTACTTAAACTCGGTTACAGATACCCCTGAGACTTCAGCTTCTTAAAATCATTGTTTAATGTCTGCTGAGTCTCTATCATCGTCACTCCAGGTCAATCCGTACAGAACTTGATGTACCAAGTCAATGCTTTATCCTATACTAATGTGACCAGTTGCACTTTCTTCATATTATCATTTTCAACCTATTGCGATGTCCATAGAACATCCGCAAAAAACTAGAGTTGTTCGAGGTCTTCGCTTCCCACCCCTTTGAAGATCAACATCTTCATCGTGTTCGCCATGTTGAATGGTTGATGTGGAGGAGGTGGAGGTGTAGGTGTATGCGATGGAGATGGATGTGGAGGTGTAGGTGTATGTGGTGGAGGTGGAGGTGGAGGTGGAGTGCATGGGTGAGGAATCCCCACGATACCCTGTCTTAACAATTGTAGTGCGCTTCGTGGTGTATTTTGAATAATTCATTCGTCGTCGCTAGAAGAGGATCCTAATAGCGGACTATATTTAGAGTTTGATTATTCATTTCTTCTGAAGGGTTTCCCGCTTTGCGTAGTCCCAAACATCATTTTAATGGCATAACATGTTTCTCGCAAAATAACATTTTAATATAGGCCTTCAAATATTTTAAGTACTTACCTCTTGGTCCCTTGAAGAACCTGCACTCTACTTCACTGTAGCTAATGGTTGTATCGATCACAAGCTTAGTGATGAATCCTCCTAAGATATGATCAATCCACTGATCAACGACCCACACGATGCTATTTTCTGAAGCTTCCAAGCACTTCACTAGTTCTTGGGTCCACACAATAGGGTTCTCAATCCTCCACGTACCCTGACTATCTGCTATCCTAGACAGTCGCTCGCGTAGTTCGCAAGGGAAGAAACAGAAGAAGACTTTTGTCTCGTCTATGTATAGGTATCTATTCAACCATTGTTCCTTGGATAACCATGAGTTTCTGTTGTCCTGAACTGCAAATGCGTGAAAATTCTTATTGATCTACTTTTAGGTTTCCTACTTAGTAGGGAACCACTTATTAGGCATCACACATTCCTCAGAAAGATCTCAGTCTCGACAAAAAAACCATTTGTTGGCTTAATGGGGCCTGACCTAGGTTTAATGTTATTCACACCAACTGACAAAACCCTAACTGTTGGCCCTTTCGGCAATAACCCACGTAGTGTAGGTTGCAATCTCACCCGAAGTAGTATTGGGGGATGACATAACTAAGTTTTTGCATCCAGAGGCTTGTGTGATGGGTTCCTATAGTCCTTAAGGCTTAGATCTACCTTTGAGTACCTTTAACCCTTTCGAACATATAATTACTATAATTCTCTTTAACCAAATTCCATATCCTTGTGAAGGTTCCTAATTATACTTATCACACATAAATATTACAGATCTACTAGTTTCACGCAGTAAATAGGCATTAATTCGTATAAATCATAGCATAAAGCGAAGATATGTAAACTTTACAGAAGTAATAAATAAGACACAGATGCATCAGAGTTGGCCCAAAACAGTATTTATTAAGTATATGGTATAATCATTCAGATACAGACTTCTTTTTCCTGCGCACTCAGTTACAGGGCCCCATGCACTCAGCCTGCAGAATTACCAAGGTCTCTGCGCACTCAGCTGCAGGAGCCTTCCCCTTTTGACCAAGTACAAGAAATAGACATTTCCTGCCTTAGCACCTTTCCCTTACAATTATTATTCTCAATTGGATACCCCTTAAGAATCATTATGACTCATATATATATAGCATTTTTCTTACAATGCCATGGTCCTCGAACCATGGGCAGGTCTCAAAAGCCTCATATCACCTACTACCCCAATGGGACTAAAGCCCCTTTAAATCATACTAGCTTCACGCTTCGCTTCCACATTTCATAGAGAATTTACACTTTATACAAAAAGATATTAAATTTTACTCAAATTTGACCCCAGGGACCCTATCCCAACACAATATAAGCAAATTTATGCACATGAATAAGAGATTCTAACGCACTGAGTAAATGTTTTCATGAAGTTAACACCTTGTCCGAATCCTTTGCTAACTTTTCATGTGAGTGGACCTTGATGCAGATTGCAACTTTATCATTTTTTGCAGTTATCCAATCCTTTCTCGGAAGGGTTTCTGGTGTGTCTAGATATTGAGTGGTACACTCATGTATGCTCTCGATACCTACCATGGATTGTTTGAAAATTTCTCTACTTTATTTAGATCCTTCTTTCATGGTTAGGACTATTGATATAGCGTAATGAAGCTTCATCATTTCATGGTAGACTAGGTCCATGACATCTTCTAATATTGTCACCTCTCCTGAATGCATGATTGTAACTCCTTACTACTTGAATGAGTCATATACAAGTCTTGATTTTCATTTTGTACTTGTGTAACTCTTTGCGCCTATAAGCCGGTTGCGACCTAGGGAGACGATAGGTCTAAACTTGGCTTACTTGGATTCATGGTTTGGGAGAGCCTATGATATGTTTCCCCAATCGTCGTGACTCAAACCTTACACTCTGAGAAAGCAACCAACTAGAAGCAGCAAGATGAGCTAACGCAAGCCCAATGTTCGATCAAGTTATGAGAATGGAAAAATGTTTTTAAGGTATGACATTTGGGTAAGGTATCATAAGATAGAATGGATGAAGGGAGGATGAATGAGATAGGATCGCTAGGCCCTAAGAGCACAATTCAGTTTGTTGGAAAAGGGAATTGTGGATGCAGATTCGTGTGATGAGGAGTGTGTGGTGAATTAAAATTATAAGTGCAAACACAAACAAATTCCTCTAGCCAGATAATGGGTCTAGCCACAATAGATACATCCTATGGAATATTTTCTTAGGTTAGAACCAATTAAGAGGGCCTACCTCTTAGTACGCTTATCCCATTTGATGATGTCCTTGCTTGCTCGCTCCAGCTATCTCTCGCTTTCTTCTTCAAACACCTGAAACAAGTAAACAACATCAAACAACAACTGTGATAATAGACAAAATGTAATTCAACCTACTTAACAAGTCAAGAATCGTTAAGCCATGAATATTTAAGATGACAAATCATGTAGGAAATCAATCGACAATTTCATAAATATTGAATCAAAGAGAGATTACAACCATTGTCTCGATGTTGCGGTTCTCCTATGACAAGACCAAGTTCGCACACACTTCTTCTAGCATTCCATGATGACCTCAATCAACAATAGTTTTAAGGCTCTTCCCTTTAGGCTTCACTACAAACCAAATCACACTTCTCCCTCACACAAATAGATAGCTACAACTATGAATAGCTTGTTGTTTACTCCAAACCAAAATAGAACTAGCACACCAACCTTAACACTAGCTTGTGCTTGAGAAGAATGGAGGTTTATGTAGGATGAATGGATGGGAGATGGATCCTCTTCTCATGGGAGAAGGTCTTATCCCTTGAGGTAGTTCCATAATTATAGGGGAAAGAAGCCCAAACTAACATCATTGACCTCATCTGGCCAAACCATTTACCAGACTTTTGTTACGAAGCTTTTAGAGCTGGAAGCTTCGACTTTTAATTTAAAAAAATTTCCATAACAAGACCGGTGGAATGGAACACATCTCAGTCACTCTAGTCAACATTATTGATAGTGCTAATCTCTGCACATCTATGTGGGGGAGACAAAGGCCATTAGCGTCGGTCTTGTAAACTGGGAAAAACATAAGTTTCAGGGGAAATGGTGCAAAAGGGAATTGATCTACTCATGAAGAGGGATACAATGGGGGTTTCTCCATGAAGGGTAAGCATATAGGGTTCACTGTAGAGGTCTTCCAGGATCAAGGAATGAGGAGTACAGGGACAGTGAAAAAATGTTGTGTAACAGATACCCCCTAAAGCGTGAAGGCCGAACTAGAGTGAGGGATGAAACACTTTATAAATTAGTGTGGGGAACTGCAATCTGCTGTCAAAAAACCTACAAGCAAGTACATATACATATACATAACTGAGAACTCTGCCAAATGATACATGAATTGTGGCATGGACACAGCCATCCAGAGAATGATCATGTAAATGGATCCAGGTATGGGCACAGCCATCTATCAAAGAGGATCGTAATGAAACCAAGGTATGGTCGTAACCATCCAATAATGAGAAGGATCACATCTGATAACTCATGGTATGGTTGTAGCCATCCATCGAAAATAGACATGCATATCAACATAGCCATTTCACATCACTTTGCAACCTCGACTTTTGTGATTTGAATCTAGGGTCTTGCACTAAAACATGACTCAATCAAAATACAAATTCTAGCATGTGAATAGATGTGTTGACATCGAAAATGTTAGAAAGTCACTTGATTACCAGTCAATGATGTAAATTGTTAACAAGCGCAAGAGAAACCACCAATAATGATAATGGTCCTCAAAGTACTAGCAGCACAATACATGGAATGTGAATAGAGGAACTGAAGTTGGACACCCGTGAAACCACTCAATCGAAAGCCAATGATGTGGACTTGTCATCGAGTGTGAAGAACTTTCCATTAGGGAATAAAAGCTCTAGGGTACTGGAAGGGAGTCTCTTGGTCAACTTCATGGATAATGAGTTGAATTCGACAGGGAGCGACCATGTCAAAGGAGGGCCATAATTTATCCCACGTCATCGACGTGAGACAAAAGGATGCAAAATGATTTTGGATGATACAGAGAAGCAAAGGTAAATGTAATTGCATAAGGACAACTCTTGAACATATCGGCGACACGGCTGGAAGTTTGGCAACTTTTGGATCCATAGGATTGGTGGTCATGACAACATGGAAAATATCAAATGGAAGGAAAACATGAATGGCCCAACCCAGGAAGGTCAACGATAAAAAGGAGGATACCCCAACCTGACACGAAGAAGAAAGTGTCATGTTCAAGAGTGAGTTGTTGACACAACTGATAGATTTCCAAATTTTCCCTCACCATTTCTGGTAGGTACCCCAATTATCTTTTAATTGCAAGCTTGAAGGGGATAGCATGTGCTTGCACTATAAGTTCATCCTTCGGATGAATCTGACATAGTAAGTTTCACGAGATCTAGGAAGGAGAAGCTCATGTTCATCATGATGATGAATTCGATATCGTTTAATATTTTAACGAGTCTGGCAAAGGTGTAACTAAGTATATTTTTCATGTTTAGAGAGTTTTAAAAAGACATGGAAAGGAAAACTCCACATGGTCCCTTTTCGTACATTTGTGTCTCTCGAGCCTGGAAAGGTAAAAAACAATACTTGAGACCTGCTTGACCATTTCGGTCAAGGAGTACCTTTTTCGTAAATAGTGCGGCTCAACCAGAAAAAGGGGTAAAGGTATACTGGGTAGACGATGTTTTGCAGCCTTTAACGAGTTCAAAACAACAAGAGCTCAGCAATCTTTTTGTGTTTAAAGAGTCGGAAAAGAGCTTGAAAGTGAACCCCTTGTTTTTATTTTCTTTTACCGAGTCAAAAAGGGAAAAATACTCTGCAATCTTTTCATTTTTTACGAGTCAAAAAAGAGCTTAAATATGACTCGTCCAGGAGGAACGAGTGGTATAAAGGGTCGCAATTGGTTCCGACAATGGAGGAATTGCTCAAAACATGTAATGGTCAAGAGGCTAGCTAACAAAACCACTTATCATTGTGGTTCCTCAGGAAAGGAAAAATAACCAAGTGAAAGCATATGATCGGACAAATAGATGGTGGCAATGGAATAAAACAACCAAGGCTCATCTAGCAAAAATTAGCTAATAAAAAGAGCAATCACGAGATGTAAATTGGGCATGGGTTCATTTTTACACAAGCTTGAACCATGGAGAACTCTGTTTGGATTCGGTTTCATGTTTACGCAGGCTTGAAACAAAAAACTATGCTTGAGATAAGTTCACATGCTCCCAACATAATGATTCAAACGAGGTACATGCCCCCCAAGCTTCATTTCATTCTACTAGGTGGATGGAATGAAGGTTCACTTTTGAGATCCATAAAAGACTTGATTGGGATCTTACGAGATCTTAATCAAAGACTCGATTTGGACTAGGGATTTGTTTCATTTTTTAATGAGGTTGACCTAGTAAAAGAACTATCCTCAAATGTATAATTCATTTTTTAACGAGGTTGATAGAGGACCAAGAGCTACCCTCAAGACCCTTGTTTCATTTTCTAACGATCTTGACACAAGAGAAGGAACCATGCTCACACCCTTTGTTTCATTTTTTAACGAGGTTGACACAAGACCCAGAACTATCCTTGTACATCTGTTCATGGACCATATGAGAACATGGCTCCCAAGAGGTCTTCACTAGATGGAAGGACCATGCTCCGTGAAGAATACATGTCATTTGGTACCAAAGACAGATCAAGTGCCAATACCCCTAGTACATAATGTACTATACCATCCGTGTGATCATTAGCAGATGCAGAGATGGAATTGGTAGCCACATAATTGACCTGTGGCGGGGAAGTTATTGCTTGCAAACAAGATTCGATAGGGGACGATGATTACAAAGGAGGCCCCTGGTGACGAATGAACGATAGTTGATCAATAATCACAATTCTCCCTTCGTGCGGAAAATAAACCACATGGAAAAGTTAAGAAATAAGAGCTCCCATGACATAATGATAGTCGCGTCCAAGGAAAAGATTGAAATCTAACAGGCCTTGGACTACCATCACATCTATATTGACGGTCTTTCCTCCCAAAGTAATAGGGAACTTCAGAAGGATCCCTAAGTGTTGACTGGTTCCTCCGTTGAAATCCAACAGATTTTGGGTGACAGGTACAAGCTGTGGGGAGCCTAAAGCTTGCCAAGTAGTAGAAGACATGATGCTAACAAACACGCTTTCATCTAATATAGTGCCATGTACTACCATATTATAGGCTTGTACTATAATGTAGAAAGGCACATAAGATGGGAGGCGGAAAGTAGTCAAGTGACTCAAATTGAAAGAAATGATAGGACTACTTGGTGGGGGCATCATATGATTGCCCCCATGATGTATATGAATAGGATAAGGACTCTCCTAAACAACCAAGACAAGAGGCTCACTCTTCGATTCATGAGAATCTGAGGAGACAAGAAGAACATGAGCATTATGGTCACCACTCTCTTTGAGAACAGAGTGAACAATGGAAGGTGGAGCCAAGTCAACACTCTTTTCGACCAATGGTTGGTCGGGAATAAACACAAGAGAGTCATGCTCAGAAAGAGTAGGATGGGTAAGATATGAATCCAAGTCTCTCTACCAATGGGGAGAGGTGTTATAGCTCCAAATATCACCCTTTGTATTTGTGATGCTTGGTTTATTGCCTAGGGAAACCCCTCCTTCCAGACTTGGTCCAGATATTTTAAAAATAGTGTTTTACTCCCTGTACGCTACTTTTCCATGTGTTAAAAGTGTGTACATGTGGGTCAGTCTATACCCAACTCGTGTATATGTGTTAAAACACTTAAAATAATTAAATT
This sequence comes from Pinus taeda, assembly GCA_000404065.3. Lineage (NCBI taxonomy): Eukaryota > Viridiplantae > Streptophyta > Pinopsida > Pinales > Pinaceae > Pinus > Pinus taeda. The sequence goes on from APFE030018815.1 coordinate 47,194, forward strand.
TCCTTAACTATGGGCAGATGTCACGGGTTTTACATGTTGATTACCTATTATTGCCCATGGCCCAACTGTTCCCAACTGATTCCAAACTTAAAACTAATTTGGGAGAAGAATAAAAAGACTTCAATGGGAAGGCCTTAAGGAAGAGAAAAGAGATATAATTACTATACTGAGATTATCCCCTGATCAAGTCTGAAGAATACTCGTGCTTCAAGCACTTCCCCAAGTTTAGGAAACCCTTGTTTCCTTAAGTTTTGATATTCTCTCACATGCTTGGAGATATCATGGTATTGGTTATGGAAGGAGGTTGTTGAAGACTGGGACTGGACGAACCTGGAGGACGGTTCCGCTTGGAGCCGGAAGAGGAAGACTAAGGTGAACTCTTTTCATGTTTTTATTCTAGTTTTCTACAATAAAAGAAATGTTGTCTTGTTCCTGATATCAACTTTGTTTATGCATCTAGTGTTATTGTTATGGTTTATATCTGAATGACTATTTCAATGTATAACTAGCCATCTATATATATAATATAAATTTGATTTCACTATAATGCTTTATCTAGATGCTGCTATGTGTATTCAAATTGGCTGATTTGCAGGTTCGAAGATCATTAGGAGTTACATAGGGTTTGAACCTTGGCTGGAACTACCCAAACGAAGGACATTCGAGTATGTTCATCCTCACATAGTTAGTTTGTTTAAGCATGTTGCCTGAGTTGAATGTATGTTTATTGCTATAGAATACTCCTGCTCTGCTAGGGTTCTGACCCAAAGCCATTGGGGACTTATTCCCTCAACAGAATTGGCAACTCCAATTGGCATCTCATGTTGTATCTGGCTCTCTGGGCGTACCGAACCTCGGTAAAGACTACCACGGATTTTACACCTTTTCAGTTAGTTTATGGGTTGGAATCTATCTTTCCTGTTGAATGCAAACTTCCATCTCTTAAGCTAGCTATTGAGCTCCTTCCAGAGACCTCTAGTCTCGAAGAGAGCCTCCTTCATTCGGGACATCTCGATGAGTAGTGTCGAGATGCCACCACAATCAATGAGGCTTATAAGAAAAGGGTTAAAACTCAGTACGATAGAGTTGTCTGTCCTCGAGTCTTTTCTGAAGGCGACCTTGTCTTGGTCTATGACCAAAATAAATATGCCTTGGGAGTAGGAAAATTCAAGTCTTTGTGGTATGGTTCCTTTATAGTGAAATGAATTTTAGAAAAAGGGGCTTATGAATTAGTTGATTTTGAAGAGAACAAGTTGGCGGAGCCCTGAAATGGGCTCTACCTCAAGAAGTACTTTGCTTAGGTTATGAGCGAGCAATGGCTTCTTTGTATATTTTGTTTTTTTTGTACATATTTCTATTGAGATTTTTTGTGATATCAACACTTTTTTTATTTGCTTTGGCAAGTGTTGATGGATGACTTGGTCTATTTCGGATTCACAGATGGTGCTAGTTAGCACACTTGGAATCTCGCTTCCGCAGCTTGGGTGATTTATTATCCTTCTGGTCAATTGATGGTGTCAAGGGGACTATGTATTGGTTCTGCATCAAATAATATTTCCGAATATATTGTCGTCATTAATTTACTATCTGAAGCTATTTCTTATGGAATTAATTCGTTGGTAGTGTATCTTGACTCACAGCTGGTGGTGTCACAATTGAATAAAATTTATCGAGTTCAAGATCCTTATTTATATCGCCAATTTTTTAGAGTGAGGGTGTTGCAAAGATCATTTGTTTTTATTACTTATTTGCACATTCCACGATCTAAAAATTCATTAGCGGATTCTATCGCTAATCAAGCATTAGATTGGCATATCATTCATTCATCAAGATAAATCAAACATCAAAAATCTGGAACTGTATGTATATATATATCATAAAATCGCCCGTGTGTACATAAAGTGTTTCAAAAATAATATACAAAATCGAGACTAAAATGCCCATAATCATGTCCAATACATCTAATGATTTGGATCAGGATGAGCAGCTAAGTAGGTGACTACTACTTTGGCCACATGCCGAAAAAGGCAAACAGAGTCGCGTGGCACTCCTACCACGCGGTGCTGCATATCCTCAAGTAGATCTTCTATGGCCTCCATTGGTACCTGGTGAGTCAATCTCACCAAGTTTTGTTGGACTGCATATAGGACCCTCTCTGTCTCTGTAGCCGCCTCTTCAGCACCTCTTCCGTGATGCTTGTGCCACGGAAATACGCTTGGTCTTACCGGACCCACATCTAGAACATGATCATTATGTCAGTATTTTAATCCCATAAAAATATCTTTAAGTTCATTTTCATATTTAAAAAACATATATATATATTAAACATTGATAAAACTTAAAAATGGTTACCTATCTCTCCCCATGCGGTGTTTGGTGGCAGCACCAAGTCCGAATCTCCTTTGAAATCCATGCCAGCATAGGGATAGTCATCCACAATGATGATTTGTTGTTCCCACTAGGAGAAGAACTCATCGAAAGCAGTCCTCGTCACATCTCCGCCTCCAAGGCATTTCATCAGGTCATCCCACCTGCCCATCCAAGCATCTCAAGGGATACTAATAGAAATTGATACTCTGGGACGTAGCCCTGGAACCTTCTCGAAGAAGAAGGAGCACAAAATGGTCCTGTATCCAAAATTATTGGTCTGCCCTTTTTGAATGGAGGACAATTGGCTCTTCATGGTAGTGAGAAGAGGTGTACACCAATCAAAAATTGTAAGGAGACACTCCATGGCCAAGCTCATGGATAGTCATGACGCTTGGTGCAATGAGGCTGATATGTTTATCCTGACTATGGTGAATAGTAAGATCCTCAGGGACAAGCTCTCTACATGTTTGATTGGAATCTGGCTTCCAATCTTCTTCGGATGCCTCGGACAGTATATATGCACATATTCTTCCATTGAAATACTACCTCGTGTCTGACCAGTCGAATGTACAACTTCTCCTCTCTGGGAGAGACCAACGATAAAGTAAATACCTTCTACCTCTATCCTCAAAGGAATTTGATCAATCATAAAAGCATCATCTTTGATACTCCAATAGTGGATCAACATTTCAAGCAAGCAGGTGTTGGCCTTCATATTTGGCATTTAAAAAAATTTTAATAGACCGCATCCCCTCAAAGCATCTAAGTCCTGCTGATCATTCATAACTTCATTATCAATGGTAGTATGCTCGCTCTCTCTCCAGTTGATTGTCATCCTGAAAGAGAATTGATTTCCAACCGTTAGTTTTTTGTGTTTAAATTTCAAATGGCGTATACGTGGGTCCCTTTCATACACAGTTGCATGTAGGGACTACGTATACATGGGTTGATAATATCCAACCTACGTATACGTCGCATTGAAATTTTTAACATAAATTCCTACGATAAAATCCCAATAAAAATTTCTAAAAGTAATCATAAATTAATGCAAGCTATAATTGGGGTTACCTGATGATTTTGATCCAAATTGAGCGGTCCAATTCTTTGGGGGGCAAGTTTGCTCTCTTTTTCTCCACAGCTTTTGCTCTCAACACAAATGGTACAAATGGTGAGTCAAAAAATCATTTTATAAGCTTTGGAAATGTTAATTTTTTTCAAAACTTGATTTTCTTCGTCTCAAGAATCTTTTAACTTATGAGCTTGGATTGTCGAGAATAGGTTGTTTTTTCAAGACATTTTGGATGCTTTTTCGGAAATTTCACATTGGTTCCATGACTAAGGACCCATCATGGCAGGTATCGTTTACTCACTAGCATATAGGTGAACAATAAGATCCTCAAGGACAAGCTCTCTACATGTTTTATTGGAATCTGGCTTCCAATCTTCTCCGGATGCCCCGGACAGTATATCTGCACGTAGTCTTCCACTGAAAGACTACCTCATGTCCGACCAGTCGAATGTACAACCTCTCCTCTCTGGGAGAGACAAGTGATAAAGTAAATACCTTCTACCTCTATCCTCAAAGGCATTTGATCAATCATAAAAGAATCATCTTTGATACTCCAGTAGGAGATCAACATTTCAAGCAAGCGGGTGTTAGCCTTCATATTTGGCATTTTGAAAAATTTTAATAGACCGCATCCCCTCAAAGCATCTAAGGCCTGCCGATCATTCATAACTTCACTATCAATGGTAGTATGCTCCCTCTCTCCCTAGGTGATTGTCATCCTGAAAGAAAATTGATTTCCAATCGTTAGTTGTTTGTTTTTAAATTTCAAACGGCATATACGTGGGTCCCTTTCATACACAGTTGCGTGTAATGCCTGCATATACATGGGTTGATAATATCCAACCCAGTATACGTCGCGTTGAAATTTTTAACATAAATTCCTATGGTAAAATCCCAATAAAAATTTCGAAAAGCAATCATAAATTAATGCAAGCTAGAATTGGGGGTTACCTGATGATTTTGATCCAAATTGAGTGGTCCAATTATTTGGGGAGCAAGTTTGCTCTCTTTTTCTCCACATCTTTGCTCTCAACACAAATGGTACAAATGGTGAGTCAAAAAGTCAATTTATAAGCTTTGAAAATGTTAAATTTTTTCAAAACTTGATTTTCTTCGTCTCATGAATATTTTAACTTATGAGCTTGGATTGTCAGGAATAGGTTGTTTTTTAGGACATTTTGGATGTTTTTTCAGAAATTTCACATCGGTTCCATGACCGCTGACCCATCATGCTAGCTATCGTTTACTCACTAGCATATAGGTTAGGGAAACCATATTTCCATTGCATTTTGCATACTAGCCTCTATTTGTCGATACACTTGCCATAGGGTTGATCCCATCGTGTTATGGTTAGTAAACCATGTTCACTGGTCGATTTTTAAATCATGACATGATGGTAGAGGCATCCTTTACATGGGAATAGTAGTTAGCACCTCACTGAAATTGGTTTCCCATGCTATTTCATTGAGTAGGCTCAGGAGTCCTCTCTAGTCCCACCATAACTTGTGCGTTGAAGACTCATTCCTCTTTGCTTCTTCGCTTTGTTCTGGCATTATACCCTAGAGGCTCCTTTGTGTTAAGTTGTACTACTGCATTGCATTTTGACCATTTTCACCGTTTGGCCTTAAGTTGGCTTCACCTGGACTCATGTTTAAGCCACTTTTTGACCATGTCTTCTGCAAAAATCAAACTTGCAATCCCTTAGCTTCTACAACTTGACACACCCTCAGACCTGTGGAAGGAACATCCCTTTGAGTGTCCTTGACCAGCTTCACCTCCCTGCATTGAGCATAGGAATGTTCCCATCCCAGGAACTAGATCATCTGTTTCATTGACACTCATTATTTCCATTGTGCTATAACATTCTTTTATTCTTTTTCAAGCTTATAGAAAAAGACAAAAAAATTACATATTCCAAAAAAGAGCGGGAATGGGACAACATTTCTATATATTGTTGGCAGCTAGAGTTAGTGTGTCGCCCTTGAACAAAGCACTCAAAAGAAAGTCTCTCCTCCATTTGGCCGGGATTTAGTTTGACTTAGGTATGCCTTAACCTTGTTATTGGGTCAATTCTCCTCCGATTGGTTATCTCTTCTAATCATATGGAGAGTTCGTTCATACCTCTTGCAGGACGAGCTTATACATAGTCATCATATGCTACCACATGGTCATCATTGAGTTGTGATTTTGTTCAAGGGAAGTAAGCCTGAGTCGGCTTCTCTGCGGTGTCTCTTGACCTATTTTTTAGTCGGCCATCCCTAGTTGTCAGTGTCTTGTCTATCATCACATCAGGTATATTGGTCCTGGCGGGTCTTGTCCTTATCGACGATGACATATTTCTCTGAGGACAAGCCTAGAGCCGCACCCTTGCCCTATTTTCATTATTGATAGGTCACCTTGTGCTTAGCATCGATCAGTATCATGCGTCTTTGACTGAGTGGTTTCCCTTGTGTTCGACATCAGCTTTCATTATCACACATTGGGATTCATGTAGTGCCTTGGTTTCCATTTGACCCTATTGGTGGATTCTTCACCTCTGTGTCAGCCTTCATTATTGGTTGGTTTAGAGGGTTTCTATCATGCGCTAGCTACATCTTGTGTACACCGGAAATGTGCTTCGACCGGGTTACTAAATCTTTTTTCATCTGATTCCTTCCACATTATTGGCCTACGGGTTACACTCACGCTAGATTGATGAAGGATGCCTTAATGCCTTCTAGCGGATCTTTCCCTATCGACTACGACTCATTTCTCTGGGGCAAAGGTCTAGAGTCTATTTGGCAGTACCTTGGGGTTTGCAGTCATCAGTGGCAGATCCTTCACTATTGATAGTGGGAAACCATCATTGTCTCCTGATTGATAGATTCTTCTAGGTGTTCGACTTCAACTCATCTATTGGCACTTGTTAGATTGTACTGGGTACCTTAACTCTCATTATCATTATCAGTGAGTAGTCTCGCATTTGTTAACAGTATACTTCAATAACCAGTGACCAAATGATTTCTCACATGGTCAACTTCAAATCATTTATTCCCATTGTGTATAAATGTACCATGGCAGTCAGTGAAGACCTCGGGTTGCATCAACATTCTTTGGTTGACTTGTCATTTGCTCCTGTTGCTTCTAGTTGACACCATTCCACATTATATGTTGCATTCCTTCATAGTGACATCCTATATGCTGGCATCTGAGTTGCGATGTAGTATCATCTTATTCCATCATGTTCATTTGGTACTATTGGGATCAGTTTTTGACATCAGTGACCAGCTTCATCTTTCAGATTCATTGATCATCTTCTTATATGTGATATTCAGACATGTACTTGTTCGATCATGATCAGATAATCTGTTATGTATTTTCAGTTCCTTATACTTGTATACATAGTGGATCCGCTTGTACTTGATATGCGGATGTGCTTTACTTTCTTTGAGCATGGATATGCATGCCTCAGACAGTTGTTTCTTTCTGATCTTCTTTTGCTGGCTTGGCAGGCTGAAATCTGGTGAAGTCCTTCTCAGTTTTTGATAGGTTTCCTTTCCATATACTTAATACATTTCAGCCATCATGTACCCTTTCTAACCTCATATATTAGGGGGCATCTGTTATAGCTCCAAATATTTGTGATGCTTGGTTTATGGCCTAGGGCAACCCCTCCTTCTAGCATTGGTCCAAATATTTTAAAAACAATGTTTTACTCCCTGTACGCTACTTTACCCTCTGTTAAAGGTGTGTACACACGGGTCAGTCTATACCCAACCCGCGTATATGTGTTAAAACACTTAAAATAATAAAATTTCCTTAACCATGGGCGGAGATCATAGGTTTTACTTGTTGATTACCTATTAGTGCCCGTGGCCCAACTGTTCCCAACTGATTCCCAACTAAAAAACTAATTTGGGAGAAGTATAAAAGGACTTCAATGGGAAGGCCTTAAGGAGGAGAGAAGAGATAGAATTACTATATTGAGATTATCCCCTGATCAAGTCTGAAGAATCCCTGTGCTTCAAGCACTTCCCCAAGTTCAGGAAACCCTTGTTTCCCTGAGTTTTGATATTCTCTCACATGCTTGGAGATATCATGGTATTGATTATGGAAGGAGGTTGTTGAAGACTGGGATTGGATGGACCTGGAGGACAGTCCCGCTTGGAGCCGGAAGAGGAAGACTCGGGTGAACTCTTTTCATGTTTTTATTATAGTTTTCTACAATAAAAGAAATGATGTCTTATTCCTGATATCAACTTTGTTTATGCATTTGGTGTTATTGTTATGGTTTATATCTGAATGACTATTTCAATGTATAACTAACCATCTATATATATGATATAAAGTTGATTTCACTATAATGCTTTATCTAGATGCTGCTATGTGTATTTGAATTGGCTGATTTGTAGGTTCGAAGATCATTAGGAGTTGCAGAGGGATTGAACCCTAGCTGGAACTATTCAAACGAAGGACATCTGGGTATGTTCATCCTCGCATAATTTCTTTATTTAAGCATGTTGCCTGAGTTGAATGCTTGTTTCTTGCTGTAGAATACTCCTGCTCTGCTAGAGTTCTGACCCAAAGCCCTAGGGGACTTATTCCCTCAACAAGAGGGTCAGAAGAAAGCCTCTGATAACCGACAAGGAGTTGAGGTTGAGGGGCTGTATGGTTTTCCAAAACTTTGGAATCTTTAGCCATAAGAGGACAAAGGTGAAGAAGATGCTCTCCTTCATGTAACCTACAGGGGAATCTAATATTTCTCTTCTTCTTACCATCATTAGCTAAAGGTGTAGCATTGACATGATCTCTAGAGGTCGATGAGGATGGTCGATCTAGATTTTGAGACCACATCTCTAGACTTTGGGAATACCATGACATTCCCAAAGGAGATGGTCATCCTTATACAATTTGCAAGGGAATATGACCTTTCGTGGAGGATCAGAAGGTTTTTCTATAGGAGGTGGATTTGGAGTAACAACCGCACGATTGGCCTCTCGCTTATTTGATGTATTTTTCTTCATCATCATCTCCTTCTTCTTAGCCTTCTAGTTATTGGATTTAAACTTTCACTATGCGAAGTAGAAGAGGAAGAGGAAGAAATAGGGGAAGAAGGGGAGATTTCAACCTTAGAATCATTGTGATGTGATTTGAATGAAGGGGATGTTTGGACAAGAGTTGAGATTCTTGGGACCACTGAGGTTGAAAACAACTAGACAGGTAAAACCAATGGTTAACCCAAGGAGGGACAATATTTCCATATAAAGAGCACCAGCATTTCCAAAAGAAGGAAAAGGACCAGGAATCCCATCTAAGGGGAACTCTTGACTAGTGGACTCTGGAAATGTTGCTATTGGAATTTACCCTAAATAATTACTAAGGAAGATAAATTTTACCAGGAATATTTTGTGGGAAGTTAAATTTAGAACACTGAAACAATAATTTACCTTTTCATGTTTTAAGAGTCGAGAAAAGGACTATAGTCACTTTTGGAGTTAACGAGCTCGAAGGGACAAGTGCTCGATGATATTTTCAAATTTAAAGAGTCAGTAAAGATAAAAAATGACTACTGAGGGTACTCTAGGCATGAAGGATTACTAGGTAACCGTGAACTGCAGAATACCTCCCGGCGAACCGAGAAGTACTGGTAGGAAATCTCCTAGAATGTTGTGTTTGGTGTATCATGTTTACAAGGCAGCATACTCCGCTTCCTATGGATAAAGGATTGCAGAACTAGTGGGGTCTCCCTTCATATACATGACGGTATGAGGAGCACAAGTCCGTACTAGCGCTATCTAATGTCGAAGCAAATGGCAGTTGCTAGGTGTAAAGACATCAGAACATGTCTCTAGCCTAGACCACTAAATGTGAGCATTAAGTTTCAATGCTTCCTTAGGTTAATTCGATAAATTTTAATGGTTGATCTTGAATTAGGTTTCAATTACAAGGCCCTACTGCTATCATCTAACAAAACTGCTACATGCAACTATATGAGAAAAGAGATATTTTTTCGATGAAAATTAACACTAATTGAGAGATAAGGAACACAAAATCAATGCAACAATCAAAGAATGAAATCTTTCTCTAATAAATCTCCTAAATGCACTTAATCTTCGTATAACAACAAAAGAAGTTTCATTTCATTTCCAATACTTTTGATGATGCAACTCTAGCTTCTCAAGAATGCTATCAATGCTTCTCTAGTTTTCTTAAGTAAACTAAAATGATGTTAATTTTTTCATAAAATGCAAAATGAATTTTTCACATAAAGCACTCTAATGAAAATTTTCACAATTTCAAACAAACAAGCATCGATCAAACCCAAATCATGATAAATGAA